>CM059213.1:11978371-12138371 GCA_030347435.1 Clarias fuscus | reverse complement strand
CTCAGCAACAACCTCATTTCCCCTCTCATCTGTTCCAACCACTCAGCATTCAGCATCGGTCAGGTACAGGGACTGGATGGAAATTTGAGCTAAAAATTCTTCAGGAAGCTGTGAGGACTATTCGTTGAGACTACATTAAAATGCAAGAATGTCTGACTCTTTGGAAAAAAAATAGGAAGACATAAGGAGTGTGCTGTACGAGATATTAACTAAAAGGTTTATCATAGTTCTCACTTATTTCATAAATATTTGTTCCGTGTACAGTAACTTGCAATAATTGACATAAGAATGTTATGTAAAATGTTATTTTAAATATTCTTTTCTGAATTACGTACAAAAGCAGTTAAACGATAAACAGTGTACCTTTGAAGTACCACATATTCATTATGTTACTGGATTTATACTGTTGATTTATTTGATTTTTATTGGTATTCCATTTTTAAATTTCGGTAAAATATCGTCTCCTGGTAAATTTCTACAAAGCTTTCCTAATTGTGAATAATAAATGTCACAATATATTCAGTTTACACCCGACATGCAAGCCTGATATCAATACCAGGCTATACTATGTGTGATTAATCGAATGTTATGGCATCGCTGTCTCAGGGGAGAAATGTAATAAAGGCTGTGTTTATTCAACAGCATGGGAAAATCAATCAGCCTGTTCGACTGCCAGGTTAATATTTAATTACGCTGTATTGATCCTGCGTGTTGAGATTTCCAGACAGTTTTCATCCTGATTCTTTGAAAATGATTGTTATGAAGAATCATTTGCACCAGATAATTGTTCCCATGAAAAGCCACTTACACAAAACAAAGCAGCATTGTATAGATGGCAACAGTAAACCCGCTAAAATCGTCTAGAAAGCATTAACAGTGGTGTTGATGAAGGTGAGTTTGCTATTTATGGTGGCAATTATATTCATGGTGGTGTTGGTCATAGTTACATTGATCATTCTGATGGTGTGTTGGTGTCAGTTGTGGTTTTAGTTGTGGTGATGGTGGTGGTGCTGATGGTGGTCATGATGGTATAGGTGGTGATGGTGTCAATTGCATTATTGGTGATGGTGTTCTTAGTGGTGGTACTGCTGGTTGGTCATGATAATACCATGATGATGGTTGCTGGTGCTGGTTGATGGTATTGGTGGTGAGATGGCGGTGATGATTCTGGTTCTGGTGAAAGTGGTGACAGTGGTACTGCTCGTGATGCTAGTGATGGTGTTGGAGGTGATTGTGCTGGTTATAGTTGTGGTAATGGTGGTAAAAAAGTGTTCAAAACACACCAACACCAAAAACTTTGAAGGAAGTCATGTGATATTAATATTTGTTGAAATCTGCTTGTTTGCTGTTAGGGTTTGTGCCTACAATCAATCAGAACACACCTCAGTTTTGTTTACCATCCTGGCATTTTGATCTATGGCTTATTATGTGTGAAAGGTAAACATTCTTGTTACCGTATTAAATCTGTCTGGAAGATTTTTAAATAATGAGTTTATAACTGAACCCAGAACTAGGAGGTTAAAACCATCTTGTGCATTTTTAATGATCATACAAACTTCCCTGATTTGCCATGTAATCAATGATCTTAGACAAATTTAACATTACTAATGTTTTTCTGTAGTATTACACTTATAACTAATATAAACTTACATATGTTTTTTTTTTTAAGTTTCTAGATGATATTTTAAGGTAATAAAGCCTGTAAATCATAACATATTGTCCTTAGCTCACAGCTTTAGGGTCAGAGCTCAGGTTACTCTCTGTATGGGGTTTCATAAGTGTTCCCTGTGACCATATGTTTTTTTTCTCTCTCGGTTTCTCCTAAAACTGGTATACAGCTTAGCTACTAAATTGCCCCTAGGCATAATTGAGTGTGTGTGTGTGAGGTCTCACTGAGAGTGTACCTCTGATTTCTATGCACTACTGTATGTGCAAAGCACAAAACTTCTATCCAGACTTTCCAACAACAATAACAAATATGCAAAAACGTCTTTAGATTTAAACTAGATGGTGGTTAAAAAAAATTCAAATGTATCCCCTGGTTTAGAAAATGCAGCTTTAATATGTTAGGATGAATCTGATATAAACAAGAGGTATAGAAAATCAGGGATTATTACGCAAGTATTACGACACACCAAGATTCACTTTCACTTTCAGAGAAGCTTTAAAAAAACGAATTTATCTTCAGTAACCACATAATCCACAATCGATGGGATACCAGTTTATTAAAGTAAAGTAAAGCCTTTATTTTGTCACATATACATTACAGCGAAATGCCTTCTTCACATATCCCAGTGTAACTGGGGTCAGAGTGCAGGGTCAGCCATGGTACAGCGCCCCTGGAGCAGTTAGGGTAACGGGCCCAACAATGGCAACCAGGCTGAGCTGGGAATCAAACCGCCGATCTTCCGATCAGTAACTCAGTGCGTTAGCCCTCTGAGCCACCACGCCACAGGGTACCATACACACACCTCCGAGCAATTAAGCATAGCCAACCCACTTACTAACCAACATGCAAGCTCAAGTGAGGTAGAAACCCTAACATGTATCCTAAACATTGGTGTTGATGTAGCCAACCCTGTTATCCTTCTATCAATCTTGTCTTTTAGTCAAATTTATGCAATAATATCCCAAAATAAGATTCATTCAATTAATTTTAAAGAAAAGGATAATTAATTACATGTTTTGAAAGCATCAGATTTTATAAATAAAAAAAAAGGTTCTGTAATGTGAATTTGGAACTTAATAATAATAGTAATAATAATAATAATCATCATAATATAAAAATTTTTATGCATTTAAAATGCTTAATTCAGTGGGCTAAGAAAATACACATTGTTTCTAACATTACATTTTTGTAAAGATCTAGAAAATTATTTTAATTGTAATAATAATCACAGTAGTAAACATTTTATTGTGGGACTCGCACCTGAGGGGGTCAATATGTGAATTATATAATTTTGTTATGTTAAAAGCTATAAAACGGAACAAAATAATAAAATACATGCAACTTATTATGTCCAAACAGCTGTTGTGACGTCATTGTTAAACACCGTAAAATATCGCGGGATCTGGTTGGATTCTGATTGAAATATCTCCAAAATATCTGCTTGTAATTTGTAACTAATCGGGACTGCGTTAGGACCCTGAGACGGGCGTGTCCAGGGAGTATCCTGAATGACTTTCTAATTAATATAAGTATTACTACTTAGGGCCTGGAGACGGTTATTTCATAACAGGTTCACTCTTATGAAGTGCCCTTCAACGGGAAAACATGTTTGCTTGTCGAGATTCAGCCCAGGATTTCCCGTTCTCCGAAGTTAAAGCTAGGGAGTGCGCATGCGCGAACTGTTGACCATCCGCCCGAGAGCTGCCGATAGCGCGAGCGCTCCGTAAGGTTTACCTGCTTAAAGGAGACGCAGAGAGCTAAACGTCATCTCGATTCAAACTCTGAGGTAAAACGAATTAAAGAAAATATGTTGAACAGGAAGTTATCAGAAAAAAATGTCATTGTAGTGTTTAATGTATAATTTGTCTGAAAGTTCGGCATATGACAGAAGTCTGACAGGAGCTTTCAGAAATAATATACATAGTTTCACGCGCACTAAGTAGTAATAATATAACCAAAAACGCCAAAAAAACGAGCAAGAGCTAGTTTCTGTTTTAAGTTTTTTTTTAAAAATATATATATATTTTTAAATAAGTGGAAATGAGTGGATTTTTTTGTGTCTAAGAGAAGAGTGAGTGAGACATGACTTTGTCCAGGTCGGCTGAAGTTTCCGCGGTTCCTCCGGCCGGTCTTCGTCTTGATGAGAGCCGTTAGCGCTGAGACACGCAGTCCGGTCTGAACCGGAATAAAGTGGACATGTCGAAGAGCATCCAGAAGAGAAAGCACTGGACCGGCAGGGTGAGCGAGTGCTCGGTGCGCAGGAGCACGGACGGCGAGCTGAACGTGGAGCTGCGCGGCGGATCAGAGAGCGGACAGTTCACCTACATCGCCGCGGTCACTCAGGATGTAGTCTATCAGTACGGACAGCTGTCTGAGGGGGACTTACTGCTCGAGGTCGAGGGCTTGCCCGTGTCCGGCTTGCCCCTGTACGACGTGCTGTCTCTGCTGGACAACACCAGGGACCCCGTGCGGATGAAAACAGTCCGACAAGGTGAGAGCGCGTGACTGAGCCCGTGTTTCAGCCGAGCAGCTTTTAGTCATGACTTCTCAGAAAGTGTGTAAATGCGTGTGTGTGTGTAACTGTGAGTCAAATTATTATCCACGATGAACAGCATTAACTAGGCATGACTAGGCAGGTGACTTTTCAGTGCCTTTGGGAACTTTTTGTGGGATGTTTCTCATAAAGTAGGACAGCGGATAGAAAGAGAGAGAGAGAGAGAGAGAGAGAGACTATAAAAAGTCTACATTCTTAAAAGTTTTGGTGAACCAAGAGAAATCGTTTTCTGAATGTGGTTAAAGCAACCAAAAAAAGGCCATGTGACTTCGAATCAACAGATCACACTTTTTCACATTAGAGACCCGGAACCGTTTTCGAGAACCCTTGACCCCAAAGTCTGGTTCATTTTGATCGGTGGGAGCACAATCGTTCCGTGCTCAGGATCTCGGGCACGGATCAAATCAGAGACGGAAGCCGATCGTACCTGCGCTCAGAAGTAGATCATTATTCGAATGTGATGTCATTAGGGCTGTCGGTCTCCTTTGAAACCTGTGTGCGTGTAGCATGTGCCAATCTCATCCCCTGATCCACACAGTCATAGCTGATACAGTGCGAGGGCATGTGAAAGTGGAATATCAGTAATATTAGGCATAGTGCGAAAGTTAATATCCTTGTTCTTATCTTCTCTGTTGTTTGATGGCAGCTAACAAATCATGAAGGTGTATACTATCACCTGCTGTATGTGTCCAAGAACAGGCAACAGAAACAATGTGAACGCTGGCTAGGGTGGGGAGCGGGGGACAGTCATTCCTGGGCACGGTACAGATCAATTGTGCCTAATGTGAAAACACCCATAAACCTTTGTTCAAAAGTAATTATAAAAAAAGATCATCAGGAGAGGGAAAGAAAAATAGATCTACCAGCTAGATATAACCATGCAGGCCGTCATTGACAAGTGCAGAAAATGATAAAGTAATACCACGTTGATATTAAAATGATAAAGTGGAGAGCACCACAACAACATTACAGAGAACAGGATGTCTCTCCAAAATTGACGAAAGAACAAGAAGAAATGATTACAGTCAGGGAGGCTGCTACGAGGCCTACGGTAACACTAAAGGAGGCTGTTTAATATCCCTTTCCCACAAACAACACACCCGAAGCTCACTTCAGTTTTAGTCAAACCAGGTGGTAAAATTTGTAATGATCTGAGAACAAGGTGAAACTTTTGGGAGGATTTCTAACAGGTATGTTTGGTGCAAAATGAGAGAAAAAACAGACAGTTTATCAACCAAAGAACAGCATACAAATGATGAAGTGTGGAGTTGGCAGTGTCCTGCTATAGGGCTGCTTCTCACCAGCTGGGACGACGTCTGTTTAGGCAAGATAGTAGGAATCCGAATATCAATCTACAGTACCACTCAAAAGTTTGGAAACACCTTCTTATTAAATAATGCTAGTGTAAATAGTGTTTTCTTTGTTTTGTTTTTTATGATTTATTTTTTACATTCTAGAACAATACTGGATATTATTGAAACAACACATATGGAATTAGGTAATTAAGTAACAACAACAGTTATTATAAGACACAAAGTTCATCTGTTCTGAAATAGTTTTGTCAAGAACAGTATTGTCAAGTGAATTTGTAAACCCATGAAGACTCTTCTCATGAATCTCATGAATCTCATGAAGACCTTCCCGGGAAAGCCAGACCAAAACTTAACTCTGCTGCAGAGGAGAAGTTCATTTAGAGTTACCAGCCTCAGAAATCACCAATTAACAAACAGCAACTCAGATTAGAGCCATTATGAAGGGTTTAGACACATATTAAGACAATTAGAAGCTGTGTCCAAATCTTTGACTGGTAGTGTATTTTTGCTGAAATCTGCAGGAATTTGTAAGACAGGTGATGAAAGAAATGGATTCATTTTTCAGCATGAAATAAATCCAAGAAGGAAAATACACAGATGTAGCTATGAAATATACAGATGTAGCTATGACGTTACTACACAAACATTATGCCCAATAATGTGTAGGCTTTCCTTGTCCCACCATGTCCCATTGTGCATAAAGTCATAAGACCTCTGTGGATGTGCTGTGGTGTCTTGCACCAGGACATTGGTGGCAGATCCTCGGATTTTTCCACATGCTATGGATGCTTGATTGGTTTTAGGTTCTGGGGAGTCCTGAGGCCAGGTTGGGGCTCGTTGCGGCCCTGTGTGTGGCAGGGTGTTGTACTTTATATTGTGGATAGCACTGTAGAGGCTTTTTTGTAGGATCGGACAGGATGTTATCTTATGGTCCCTGCGCGCATGGGTGAGCCTTGGGTGCCCATGATCCTCATACTAGTCTCAGAGAGATTTCTTTTTTTCCTGTTAAAACGGTGTTTCCGTTGGGTGTGCGTGTGTGTTTGTTGTGAATCTTAAAAAGTAAGGTGGGGAGAGGGAAGAGGAGTGTTACTGTGTAAAACGAGGCGAGGGAAGGGGCTAATTCCACACACACACACACACACACACACACACACACACACACACACACACACACACACACACACACTGCGCGCACCAACGGAAACACTTATCTGTCAGGATTTATTTGTACTTTTTTTTTAAAGGTAAAGTGCAGATTAATATGTTTTATTTTCATTTTATAGATTGTATCAATTATTTTTATGTATTTATTTTTTGGGGCTGTGGAACGAATAATTTGAGTTTTCATTATTTCTGATGGGAAATGATGATTTAGTTTACGAGTGTTTTGGAATACGAGCCCAATTCCGGAACGAATTATGCTCGTAATCCAAGGTTCCACTGTATATTGAATTTAGTCAAATGTATCTAGTATTTCAATTATGAGACTACCATTAACAACTGTATTTTTCATACCAATGTCTGGCCTAATTTTATTGGTGAATATTGGCAAAATTAATGACCAATATAAGAATAATAAGAAAATTCTTAAAATGAATATCACATTGAATAATAGAATAAAATGGGGAGATGGAGATGTTCTTGGTTGTTCTACCAAGAAAAGGATGCCTTAACAAAGTATTATTTAAGAGGTCTGCCCACTTTCAAACTGTTTTTCTTTTTTTTCTTCCCTTTTAAAATATTTCTGTCTTTTTTTTTTCCCTAGAATGCTCTTGGTTGTTATAATCACATCAAAGATGCAAAAAGATCTGACATGAATGCTCTTGGTTTCATTTATTTTACATCACAAAAAAACTTCACTAATATATGGGGGGTGTAAACTTTTTATATAAACTGTATATAGGGCTACATACCCAGCCAGTAAGAGAGAGAAATGGGAAGGGAGACAGATTCATAATAACACAAGTAACCAAGATAGGCAGAGAGACATACACACAGTAAAGATGGATAAACAGACTGAAAGTGAGCTCTAGAGAGAGAGAGAGAGAATTCAGTAATAGACAGGAATCTCTTATAAGAGAGACCCGAGAGAGAGAGAGAGAGAGAGAGAGAGAGACTTTGAGACATATTTAGTAACAGAGATAGGAAGAGAAAGACAGTGAGACACAGACAGTGTCAGAAAGAGAGCAGAACACTCAGGGAGAGAGAGGAAGACATCAGAGCACACAAACAAGGACAAAGAGAGGGTGAGAGAAAGACAGAGAGACAGACTTACAAAGACATTAACAGATAGTGTTTTCTGATGAGGCTGCAGTTTGACAACAGGCCATTCTGGCACTTTCTTCAGGGCATGTTGTTGACCGGCTTACTGCAACACTCACTCTGTTGTGGTCAAGCAAAGGGGCCACGCTGGGGATATGAGGGGAACTAACCAGGAGCTGTTCACTGAAAAATGACCTCATGCACAGGTCACATACCTGTATACATAAATCAAGGCCACACACACTTGTTGAGACCGTGATGTGTGTGTGTGTGTGTGTGTGTGTGTGTGTGAGGGTTTTAGTAAGAGAGCAGAAGCAGTGTAGATTCGCTCATGTAGATTAGCCTTACTTCAGACAGAAGAAGCCTGCTGCGTTATCACGTGGCTCTGATTATTTCTGGAGATTCACTCTGTGGGACTATGATGGGCCTGACCCACAAACTCTATATGTATGCGCACTTGCACACGTGTATGTGTGTGTGGCTGTATGCTCCCAAGGCGTATTCTCCCTTTGCTTCCAGTGTTTCCCGGATAGACTCTGGATCTACAATGGTGTTTACATAGTAGTAGGGCACAAAGGCCCTCATATGAGCGAGCAACAGAAGAGTGTTAAAGGGTTGAACAAATCCACCTAAAGGCATATCAGTACTCTAACAATTAATGTTAGTTATGTAACAAAGGCTAGGTATAATGCTCTTATACTGTACGTACAATAGCTAAGAGCTTAGTTCAGCTGTAGTTGTGGCTAAAATTATACATCCTGCCATTGCTACAAATCGCGGAGAGCTGATTGGGTGAGGGTTTGACCAATCATAGCAGAGCGGACATACACCTTGTTTCTGCCCCCAAACTATTGAAATTCATCTAGACTTTCACTGCCGAACGCATACAGGATAGGAGCTGTCTCATATGCGCAAGCTTTTCTTGACACCCCATCCTGGTGAGTAGCTTTGTGCCCTGTGACTTGTGCTCTGTTGTTTCACAGTGCCTCATGCCCTCTCTGTGAACCGATGATCAGGAACTGTGTTCATGAGAAATGTGTCCGTATGATGTCACTCACTCATTCTCTATAGCGCTTATCCTGTATACAGGTCGCGGGAGGCCTAGAGCCCATCCCAGGGACGTGGGGCACCAGGTGGTGTACACCTAGGATGGTGTGCCAGTTTATTGCAGGACACAAAAGCACACACATTCACACACTGAGGAATTTGGAAATGTCAATCAGCCTATCGTGCATGTCCTTGCACTGTGGGAGGAAAACAGAGTACCTGGCTGAAACCCGTCCGCCCTCCAAGCACGCAAACTCAGTCTCGCAAACAGACCCATGGTGGGAATCGTACCCTTGACCCTGGTGGTGCGAGGGCACCGTGCTAACCACTACGCCACAATATGGCAAAAAAACATGCGATATTTCGCCATAGAAAGAATTGAGCTCGTACGTCACCGGACAAAATCCCAGTGATCAACATCGGCTTTCCTGTCGGTTTGACAGACACTGTTAGGAGTGTGTGAGGTTTGTGTGTTTGTGTACAGAGCTAAATGTGAGAGTGACCTGAAAGCGAGTATAAATAATGAACACATGGACAAGAGGTTAAGAGGGGACACAGTAAGGTGTTGAAAATGTTCCTTTCATCTCACATTCCAACAGAAGAGTCTGTGTCATTCATTGGTCATGCTGATTTCTCACCCACATATTCTCACAGACACAAACACACACATGCGCACACACACCTGTTTTTTTTTTTCTTCTTTTTTTTTCTTCCTTGCAGCTTCACATGGCCTTGAATGGCTCTGTGTTGTTTCCAACTCTTGGGAAATGATTAACAGTGTTTTGTAAGAGTGAGTATGATTGCATGACTGTAGCAATGACACTACACCTCAGTTAATCGCACATTTATTTCCTAACCAAATGTTACACACTCAGGGACACATACACACAGCAACATTTATTCCCAAAAAGAAAGTAGTGTTTAAGTCGACACAAATTAGACATAGTAAAGTAACCAAGCAACAGCAGTGACACGAGTTCGGTATTTCAGCAAAACACCTGAGCTTGTGTGTGTGTGTGTGTGTGTGTGTGTGTGTGTGTGTGTTTATCAGAGAAGTGAAATGTGATTGCTGATATCATATCGAACAGAAAATAAGGAGTAACAGTGTACATAAACAGCACAAGAAAACAGACAGTTAACCTTGATCCGTATGCACCGTGTGTTTTGTAGCAGTTGAAGCATGCATCTGTTTTGATTCGTTTGTGATTTGTGTGCCATTTATGTTAACATACTTAGCAAACACTCATTCACACATGCTCATCCTGGGGGTGAACACATGGGAGAGTAAATATGAGATTTTGGTCATGTGACCCATGTTTGCTTTAGTGCTTAGAGTCCCGGCGGTCCGGGGTGTGAATCTAATGTGAAGGATGTGGTTGCGATCCAGTACGGAACGGTGCAGTCGTGTTCAGACGAATAATTCTTATGTGTATGCAAACCTGTGATTACAAGCCCCACCCCAAAGGAAATATAATCAAGAAGCAAAATATTTCTAGTATTTGTTTGTTTAGAGGCTTTGAGCCAAGAATGTTCATATCGGAAACAAGTCATTATTAAATATTCGCAAAGGAGCCTGGCTTTATGAAGTCTGTAACTACAGTATTCACTACGAAATAAAAATGTATCTTAATGTTTAAATGTAAGTCGTGAAGAGACATTGTGTAAAGAAGGTGATAGCGGTAGAGAGACAGAGAGTGTTCTTTGCTGACACTTTCCAGCAGCTGGAACAATGTGAACAATGTACGTCTTGTTCAGATAACGGCTATCATGAGACCGAGTGGCCTGCACTGTTTTTCAGCAGTAGAAATCTCTGGAGTCGCACTGATGGCAAACACGGGTTGTCAAGGTGCAGTGAGGATCAAAAGCGCTGGCAAATAAAAACCGTGACCGTGAGGAAACAGATCGGGCTCAAAGGTTGTTCCATGCAGGTGTTTCCTATTGTAGGAGCCAGTGGTGTGTGTGAGTGTGTGTGAGAGAGAGTGTGTGAGAGAGTGTGTGAGAGAGTGTGTGAGAGAGTGTGTGAGAGAGTGTGTGAGAGAGTGTGTGAGTGAGTGTGTGAGTGAGGGTGTGACAGAGTGTGTGAGTGAGGGTGTGACAGAGTGTGTGTGAGGGTGTGTGAGGGTGTGTGTGAGGGTGTGTGTGAGGGTGTGTGTGAGGGTGTGTGTGAGTCAGTGGGTGTGAGGGTGTGTGTGAGGGTGTGTGTGAGGGTGTGTGTGAGGGTGTGTGTGAGTGTGTGTGTGAGTGTGTATGGGTGTGAGTGGTTGTGAGGGTGGGTGAGAGGGTTTGTGTGTGAGGGTTTGTGTGTGAGGGTTTGTGTGTGTGTGAGTGTGTGTGAATGTGTGTGAGTGTGTGTGAGTGTGTGAGTGTGTTTGTGTGTTTGTGTGTGTGTGTGAGTGTGTTTTAGTGCTTGATTGTCTTTGATATCGATCACGCTGTCGGTGTCATATGTGCTTCTAGCTCTTGAGAACATTCCTCGTATTGATAGATATGGTCATAGTTTGTGTGAGTGGGTGAGTGTGAGTGGGTGAGTGTGAGTGGGTGAGTGTGAGTGGGTGAGTGTGAGTGGGTGAGTGTGAGTGAGTGGGTGTGTGTGAGTGAGTGGGTGTGTGTGAGTGAGTTTGAGTGGGTCTGCACGCGTGTGCGAGAGTGTGTCTGACCTCCAGTTGTTTAGTTTTTTGTGTTTGTTTGTTAAATCTGATTTTTTCCTTTATACTGGCAGTTCTACAAGCTCACACTTCTGAACACTGCAGTTTTACACACTGATTTGATGCTTGAGAAAGAGCGGGACTTTTTCACACAAACTGGGCATTGTGCGTTACAGAGGCGTGACACGCCTTAACATGAAAATAGACTCGAACAAACACAGGTCATGAGGAGAAGAAGGAAACACCATCACTCGTGGACTAAAAACAGACATGCGTTTGTGTCTGAGGTTCTCACCACAGAATATGAAGTTCAGAGTCAACGCTGTGATTTGTTCGAGTCCCCCGTCCACCGAAGTGACTGTCTAAACTTCCAGCTCCTGCTTGCTGCCTGTTGGAGCTTGTATGCTATTATTGTAAAAAAAAAAAAACAACTACAACAGCAAAAAAATAAAACAGCACACATATGAGTTATTTTATTATTATATGGAATGAACAATCATTATAGTCCTACCCATGTAATCATGTGGTAAGGCAACACAGCTAAGCACTATTTTTATTCTTTATATATACAGTACCAGTCAAACGTTTGTGCACAAGTGGATTTATTTTTTACTTTCTTCAACAATACTGGATGAAATAACATAAATGGCACATCAACAGTCTTTTTATTTTAAGACATGAAGGTCAGCTGTTCTGGAATAGTTCTTGCAAGAACAGTATTGTCGAGTGCATTTGTAAAACCATCTAGCACCATGATGAAACTGGCTCTCATGAAGACCTTCGCAAGACCAAAACTTACCTCTGCTGCAGAGGAGAAGTTCATTTAGAGTTACCAGCCTCAACAATCACCAGTTAACAACAGCACATCAGATTAGAGCCTTTATGAAGAGTTTACAGAGCATAAATATTAGAAACATCTTAATATCAACTGTTCAAAGATGATTATTGTATGTATTGGATGGCGGTAGCATTTCTTTTTTACAATCTATACAAAAATAAAAATCAGGAAAGACCCTGAATTCAGGAGGTGTAACCAGACTTGTAACAAGTAGTGTATAAAGTATAAGCACTTTCCTTTGGGTACTTGCTGATGCTGAGTGCTGATACCAGTTCCTGTTGTTGTCCCAGAGTCCAATGTGAACAGAATGTTTCTGAAGCATTTCATCAAATACACCTGCTTTTGCTTTGCTAGGGCTGAACCCTGAAACTGCAGCGCTTGTAGAGCTGTGGAGTAAAATCCTCATCCATCCACTGTGCAGTCAAACTGATGAGATCCACAGGGCTCTGTGATGAAACTGAAGACTGAAATGTCCTCCAACAACCTGCTAATGTGTATCTTTACAGAGTCAAGCAGCTTTGAAAGTACTGGATTTAATACTGGAAAATCCACAAACAATTGCATATCTGATCATTCTGCTCAACACTAAATACATTCTAATGGGCAGGAAATCTCCTCCTTTCCCTTCATGGGCTCTTTGTGGTCCTTCAACTGCTCATAAAAAAACAGCATTGAAGAATGAACTTTGAAAAGTTTTTTTTCGGGACACTGTTTCCACAGACATAGACAGATGAACAGCTGTGCTGCTCAGCCAGGTTAGACTACGATGTACTGCAAGCTTGACTTTACTTTTACTTAACGATATTACATTTCAAGGAAAGAAAACCCAAGCTGATCTAATTCACTCTTTTTTTTTTTTTTAAGGGGGGGGGGTGTAGAGATAGTTCCACTTCAACCTCTCATTAACAGTGTTAACACTGACACCTGCTTTGGTGCATCCCTAATTGTTACATACTGTATGTACAGAGTCTCTGTGCGGTCAGCTATGATAGATCTCTGCAGGTGGTGGGATGAGAGAAAGCGAGATGAAACAGTGAGATATGACCATGAAGAGAGAGAGAGAGAGAGAGAGAGAGAGAGTGGGCTAATAGAAGGTCAGAGAAACAAAGCGAGAGAGAGATAAGGGAAGGGATGGAGGGTGGTTACACCCAGCTGATGAGAGAAAAGGATGCCAGACATTCCTGAAGCCTCCTGGTTTGCTTCAGTGAGTCGGACATCCTCTTCCCAACAACCCCCAACCACCCCCCCAATCCATAAAACCCTGAGTCAGCACAGTTTCTTCTATAGATTTTTCTGTCCCTGTTGTACCTTTAAGACTATTTTTCTTTGTGTTATTTTCTAGTTGAATTTCACTTAAGTATGTACACTACAGCCAGCTGTCCCCTCAGTGCTGCGTCTCTAGCTCGTGCAAATGCATTTATTCATTCATTCATCTATCCATGTTCTATACTACTTATCCTGATACAGGGTCACGAGGGCCCTGAGCCTGTCCCAGGACACAGGGCACACCCTGGACAGGGCGCCAATCTATCGCAGGGCACACACTCACAAATACACTGTGGGAATTTTGGGAACACTAATTAGCCTACTTTGCATGTCTTTGGATCATGGAAGGTAACTGGAGTATCTGGAGAAAACCCACCAAGAACAGGGAGAACATTCAAACTCCACACACATAGACCCGAGGTGGGAATCGAACCTCTGACCCTGGAGGTGTGAAGCCACAGTGCAACCATAGGTTTTCAAATATTGTTAAATAAAATTCTAATGTGTTGTCTCAGGCACTTGACAATAACAGAATTTTAAAAAATCTATTTGTAATTATTTTTCTGTTAAATGCTGTGAGATTTATTTTTTGGAAGGGGCATCTAATGTGTTTGCAACAATCAGAAGTAAAGCTGTAACTTAATGATTTTTGCTTCCTCTAAGCTGTAATCACTCTAGTGTAAGAGGAACAAAAACGGGCAAAATTTTTAAATAATGTCCCTCTATTTCACATCACGCTGCATCACACCACCTCACGTCGATTATTTTCTTATAACAGCATATTGCTTTTGTATTTCTCAGTCAGTTTCTGATGTTTTCCAGCAGCAAACATTGAATGTTAACAGTAGAAGTGTATCACTGCATAAACCATTGCTTTTTAACAGTGGAGAAAGTAAAGAGGAAGCAATATCATCATTTTATCTGGAGGATTTTGATCTCTTCTTGAATTAGGGATTTACACTATGATGCTGTCTTATGAACCATTTGTTCATAGTTTTTTGTTTTAGATGATTTTTCCCCAGGTGTATGTTAATGTAGAGTAAGTGAGTGAGGTTAAGCTATAATGTTCAGTTTTTTTTTAACGTTCATTAGGATATAACCCCTTTTTCATCAATCAGTGTTTTATCATAATACCCAGCAGGTACAGGTCAAGAGCTTCAGTTAATCTTCACATTAAACATCAGAACGGGGGAAAAGGGATCTCTGAGACTAAGGGTACGGTTAGCCAGCATGGTGCACACAGTTATGTGGGTGGAAATGCCGGGCTTATGAGCGAGATCAGAAGAGAAGGGCTCGACTGGTTTTAACTGACAGGAAGTCCTGTGGAACAGTCGTGTAAAAAGGCATCACATGTCAGATCTTGAGACGGATGCGCTGCAACAGTGGACAACTATATCGGGATCCACTTCTGTCAGCCATGGACAGGAATCTGAAGCCACACTACTGTAGGTACAGGCTCACTGAGACACTGTCTGTAGCTTCAGATTCCAGCTTTTGGCTGTCAAGACAAACAAACCTGATGCTTGGTGTGAGCATAAACTGAAGCTTGAAGCCTTTCTCTGTCTGATTTTATGCAGTGTCCTGCTGATTTAATGAATATATAAACATCAATATATTACAATCAAATGTTATATTAAAATAGAACATAAATGTTCTTTACAGTGTGTATTATATTATATATAAAGGATTTTTATTATGGCAGAACATAGTAATTTAGATTTTTTCACCTTGTACGTGAACATATAAAAAGTTTTCACACAGTGAACTTGGTTCTAAACAACTAATAACTGTTAAATTACAAAAGCTGGCTAAAAGGAAATCCTATAAAGTGTGCAGTACAGTACTCTCGTCTTCTTAGATTTGACCTGTATTCCTTTTTGTTTCATCTCAGGAATGTTGGTGTGAGTCCTACAAAACAAGAGACCGCACTGGGCGAATCTTTCCTTCAACACACTGACCCTGATGTACACTCAGATTACACCTGATCACTTCATACACTTAGTTTTAAACAAGCTCAGCCTTCTTCTGGAAATTCAGTAGGGATCAAGGTGCAGTTACAGTATGTGTATTTGACCTTGTGTGTGTGTGTGTGCGCGTGTGTGCGCGCGCAGTCTATAAAACCTTTACTTCTGCAGTCTTTTATTTATTTATTTATTTACTGTACTTGCCTTCATTCCCACTCTCTTTCTCTAGACGGAAGATATTGCATTTCCGCTCACTGTAGAAGCAGTTCTCAGAAGCACACTTTGTTATTTTTCTTCAATAGTCCGTGCATGCATGCAGCATATTCCTCGCTTCAAAACCAGGAAGTCGGGATGACATCATTTTCAACCTCCTTGCATTCAGATTATAAAGTGGGGGGAAAAAAACAACTACATGGAAGTCTGTATTTTCAGGCGACTGTGTAACACTATTTGATACACACCCATTTCATCCCGCTCTCTTCACACTTACCCGTGTTTGAGTAGTGTAGGTGTGACTGATAGAGAACATGACAGAGAACGTTTGCCACCTCTCCATCCTGTGGAGCACGTTCTGTTTAGCTTCCATGGCTGTGACATCATCAGGATTCAAATCTATAAATAAGTCAAATGCTTTTAGGTTGCATCATTGTTATCAACATCAAAATGTCACTTGGGAGTCGGGGAGACCATGCTGAGTAGGTTTTTTTTTTTTTTGGGTAGAGTGAGTGCAGTGGTTCCTCTGTGGTAAGTAAGTCCTAGCCCCAAACCACAGCCACTGGATAGAGTGCCGGCCCCAAGCTCCCAGATAGAACAGGATGGTTGTTTTACCTTTGTTTTACAAAACCTGTGCTAAGTTGTGTTTGTATATAAGATGGTCCAAGTTAGCAAGTTTAGTTCTTGATACTGAAATGTAGTATAACTTTAGGTACCAATGGACACGAGGGGTAAGATCCAGAAACATCAGACCTAGACTAACACAAAACAGCAAAGCATCATGCTACTGGACAAGTTACTAAACATCTGTCTAATGCAGGTGTGTGCGAGTGCATGTGTGTGTGTGTGTGTGTGTGTGTGTGTGTGCGTTCATACAGTAAATAAGGAAATACCCACTTCCACCATACTTATAGTTCAAATATATAAACACTAGTTATGGTTAACACTTTCATTTGACCTTTGTTATGCACACTCTAAATATCACGTTTCTTTCTTGTTTGTTGAGAATGTGATGAAAAAAATTCTATCTGAGACAAAAAATAATAAAAATTATTACACTGGGTGTTAAGTGAAGGGATGTTTTAAATTGTGAATTTTTGTTCTGCAAAAAGAAAAGAAAAATCTTATTAAAAAATAATGTGTGTGTGTGTGTGTGTGTGTGTGTGTGTGTGTGTGTGTGTGTGTGGTTCTGTGAGTGTTACTGTGTAAAACGAGACGAGGGAAGGGGCTAATTACACACACACACACTCACACATATGGCGCCTGCACGCACCAACGGAAACACTTATCTGTCGGGATTTATTTGTACTTTTTTTAAAGGTAAAGTGCAGATTCATTTGTTTTATTTTCATTTTATAGATTGTATTAATTATTTTTATGTATTAAATTTTTGGGGCTGTGGAACGAATATCATTTCTTATGGGAAAATGATGATTTGATTTACGAGTATTTTGCAACACGAGCCCACTTCCTGAACGAATTATGCTCGTAATCCAAGGTTCCACTGTATTTGTATATTCTCTATTAGTGTCTTAAAAACATTTTTTTTAAAATTAAAAAACACAACAACAATAACAACAAAAAACACATTGTGCAGCTCAACTATTCATTATTAATGAAATTATGAAGTAACCCTGGCTGAAGATTCCACTTTTATCAGTAGCTCTTGTTGCCGTGCATCAGCATTCAGCATGATGTCATGTCTAGCCGTACGTTGATCTGTGCATTAGGACTAATGCAGGTCTCAGGAGTGAGGGGTCAGAAGAGTAAATCTGTTCATTATTCCCCTTCACACATCCCACCTCTGACAAGCTTAATAACAGTGTAGAATGTTATTTAAACACAGCTTAATACTCTTGGTTTTTTTTTTTTTTTAGTTTTTGTCCCACTGTCCAGGGAGTTATCTGGACATCTCTTCAGTACCTCTTACAGAGATCCACGTATTAAAGTTAGGCAGAAAGCACATCACCAGTCACGTCACAGTAGAGCGGTGTAACAGCTGGTTTTGTCCGATCCATTGGACCATTTCGGTAGACAGAAGTATATATTCCTTCTTATAGGCATCCTTTGATGGACTTAAGTATCAGTTTCTCCACTTGTCTTCATTCCCTGACTTCCCTGTCATTTTCTCAGAAATCCGTCTCCGTGTCATTTCCCAGTTTCCTTTAATTACACACCAGGAAGTCCTGAGGTCTCATCTCTCATCAACCTTCTGCTTCTGCTTTGCTTTTCGTCTGATCTAGCTGAGACACACACACACACACACACACACACACACACACACACACACACACACACACACACACACACACACACACACACACACACACACACACACACACACACAGGTCTCAATCTGTCTTCCACAGCTGTAAATTCAAATCACGAGGTGGTGGTGGTGTTACACACTGCAGTGATTCAGTCAAGATCTACAGGTGTGAGTTGTCACTCTGTTTAGGACCAGTGTTACACGAGGCTGTTTGATAAAAGATCCTTCGTTAATTCGGGAGTGTCTTCAGTGGTGTAGGGAGTGCGAAGAGGGAGAACAAACCCCTGAAATCGACACCATTGAGTAGCTGAAGCATTGTTGTTCTTCTAAAGAACTGTTTTGTAGAGACGGATACCT
Organism: Clarias fuscus; assembly: GCA_030347435.1. Classification (NCBI taxonomy): domain Eukaryota; kingdom Metazoa; phylum Chordata; class Actinopteri; order Siluriformes; family Clariidae; genus Clarias; species Clarias fuscus. The sequence continues at coordinate 12,119,974 of CM059213.1, read as the reverse complement.
GCACTGTATGTTCTTTCAGGCTGTTAAATACATTCTCTGTGTGTATGAATGAATGCCTGTGTGTGTGTGTGTGTGTGTGTGTGTGTGTGTGTGTGTGTGTGTGTGTGTGTGTGTTTCATAGAGTATATATCAGTCTAGCCCATGTTTGAGGCAAGTTTATATCTTCTCAGTCTACACACAGCTGGTCTCTCACCAGGAGCTCTGAGTATGCGCGTGTGTGTGTGTGTGTGTGCGCGCGTGTGTGTATATCCTTGGAACACCTGGTCACACCTGGTGCTTAGATTCAGTGCTTTCTTATAACACATACAACACACATAACACTTTTGCACCTTGGCACAATTCTCAAACATGCAGTTTTATTTTTTTCAGCATTGAATCAGCTCCACTGACAGCAGTGTAGAGGTTTAGATGCTGAAAACATTTAGTGAGTATCTTCTCCTTTAAACCTTCATTTACTGGATTAGTGTCTTTACGACGCCGTAACTACTCGCTAATATTTTACAGACAGAAGTATGCCTTTTAAGCCTGGGGCTAGTTGTGAGTTAAGAGTGATTATGATGTGTGTGTGTGTGTGTGTGTGTGTGTGTGTGTGTGTGTGTGTGTGTGTGTGTGTGTGTGTGTATGGGTGTGTGTTTAACTATAGGTGTGACATAGTAGGTGGGTTTGAATGCTGAAACTAGCTCTGAATAGATATGTAGTCAAAATATAACCTGCTAAAGTTAATGTATGGTTTGCATTTTACTTGTTGTAGCTAAAAGTTTTTGCAGGGTGAAATGCTTTGTTTGTGACTCCTTTAGAATTCCTGCATTACTCAGGAAATGTGCTCTGACTTTGGACCACTGTCTAATCCATTGACAAATTCTGCATCATGAAAGAATACACACTGAATACACACTGAATACACATTGTTTCTAGCTGTCTAAACATTGTGGCATTGTTAATTCGGCCACGTTACAGATGTTGGAGTATTATAATTATTTTTTTTAAAGTTAGAATTACTAACTTTAATTACTTTTAATTACTAACATGATGTGATGTTGGACCAATATTGCCTACGTGCCATTGGGATAACGGTGAACCAGTGACCTCAACATAGTGTTGCAAGTATTACGTACTTCAAAGTTACTTTTTAAAAACTTATATATATTTTCCCCTGGAATCCATCCTTGAACTACTCCTTCTGCTGATGCTTGGGTTTTTTCGTCCACTATGTCGATGCCAGCAGCGATCACAGCATTAAGAGGGCTGAAGGGGAGCCACTGGTACACCGGGGAGCCTGCTGTTGAGGCCAGTAAATGCACATACTGTATATTGCTTTGTCAAACAATAAAAACCAGAAAATAAAACCTCCAAGTCGTAAAAATTATTAGACACCTGTAATCTCTCCCACAACTGGATCTGGAAACAGGTGAAGAACGAGCATCGGCAGCACGAGATCATCAGTGATGTACTGTACATGTACATAAACATACGCTGCTTAAAGTCTGAGATCTGTTTTTTGGAGCTGTTATGCAGTTTGAACGTTAAGCAGTAAGTGCTGTAAATAAATGTTAATATTCTGATGCTTTTCGGTTGTATTCGTGTTGGTGTTATTTATTCAACGTTATCTTAACATTGTTTTTTCCCCCCGATTTTCTCCCTTATTTAGTCGTACCCAATTCCCACCTGTCATGACGATCATGTGTTTCCTCCGAACCACTTGCTCACAGACACCAAAGACTGGCTGTAGAGTCGTCATTTATGTGAGAGCACAAAGTGAATCCCATCCCACCTCGCTGAGAGGCTACAGCGTCACCCAGGAATCGAACTAGCCATCTCCGAATAATAGTGCGAGTACTATTCTCAAATACTTTTACCACTCAGGGGCCCTTATCTTAATGTTATTGTATTAAAAAAAGAGCTTTGGTCTGATGTCGTGTTTTATGGAGATCATGTCACAGCCTAATTATAATAACTATAAAAACATCATACAACATTAGGCTTCTCTGGGGATTCAGCTATTCAACCATAGGAGCATCAGTGAGGTCAGAAACTAATGTCTGGTGAGGAGGCCTGGAGAACCAGTCATCCTTAGCAAACCATTTCTTCATGGCCCATGCTTTGTGCACAGGGGCATTGTCATTCCCGAATAGATTCGGGGATGTTGGGTCCAGTAAGAATGAAACTCCATTATAGCAAACAAGGGCATCCTATACAATTGTGTGCTTTTCTTTCTTTTTTTTTACTTTTCTGGCAACAGTTTTTTTTTTTATTTTCTGGCAACTTCTCGTCTAACACATTCTAGAGTTGTACTGCCTGCTGGGACCCATCTTATATATTCATCTTATAACATTGAAATATTATTAAAAATCATTTGTAGTCTTGCGTAATAAAATATTGTTACTTAAATTTATTAGTGTACTTTATTATTTTCCCAACCTGTTCATTTGCCAGCTTCCACCCGAGTTCCCTCTGCCATATTATCTAGCATTAGTCAAACCACTTGAAACATGAAACCCGCCATTGTACCATTTTTGCACTGCTGCTCATGATAGGTCACAGGGCAGCCGAATATGCCCTGAGGAAATTTCACAGAGCTAACGGATCCTAAAAGCAGGTTTGCGTGACTCTGATTGACGGGGGAGAGAGTAACGTTATCCATCTCACCCAGAGAGATGGTTTTGTTCTCTTGGACATCAGATGGCATGATTGGAATGTGAACTTGCAGTGACTTCACTTCAGGGCAATCACTTTTCAGTTCCTCATCTCTGGGCCTTCTGAAAACTTCTTTTGCAGTTGCTTAGTATATTGTTGGTCAAGTTGCTCTGCCCATAACCATGAAGATATCCAGGGAATGGTCAGGATGGGAGAAGTCAACAGCTTTACAGCACAGCTACTGGTCACTGTAATGTCCTGTCAGCACGAAGTTCACACAGGTTTCTCTGAATCATTGTGTAGGTTATTGTACGCAGAAACCAATTCCGCAGTTGCTCTAGTCTTCACACTAGCTCATTCTTCACTCAGACATCAGGTCATCAGTTAGGAAGGAAATGTGTCAGTGTCTCTGATTATAGCACAGTTTTTTCCTGTGGTCTTTAGGTTCTTAAGGTAAGGGATATCCGGCTTACTATTTCCATATTGTATAAGTAAATGTTTCCTTAAAGATGCATGATGTAGCTATGCTGAAATCCCTGATTACTTGCTTGCTCAGTAATGGCCCTCAGCCTCGTCTGGGATATGGCGGATGTTCGACCAGGAGAGCAGGATTCCCAGTGTGGTCTTAGTATTGTTAGAAAGGTTTGTCTAAACTCAGATTTAAGTAAAAACACTAAACATGTATTATCTTATTTGATAGTGTGTCGACCCGTAACCATCAGAGCTACTGTATGTGTGGTTCTTCCTCAAAACCTTTCCACGATGTTTAAAGAATACAGACTGTTTGAAGAATACAGTACAGATTTTCTTTGTATTTCGTAGCATTATGCCTCCCTTTACCAGAACTAAGAGGCACAGACCTACTTCAGCATGACAGTGCTGCTGGGCACAAAGCGAGCTCCATGAAGACATGTTCAACTTGAGTGACCTGCACAAAACCATGACCTCAACACCACTGAACACCTTTGGGATGATTTGGAGTGGTGAATGTACCTGAGACCTCATTATACAACATCATTAGCCTCACTAATGCTTTTGTGGCTGAATAGTCAAATCCCCACACCAAGACTCTAAATCCTATTGGAAAGCCTTCCCAGAAGTGTGGAGCTTATTATTCAATTCAATTCAATTCAATTTTATTTGTATAGCGCTTTTAACAATTGTGATTGTTGCAACCCAGCTTTACACAGTCAAAAGAATTATGGAAGTTTGTATGAAGTGTGAATGTGTATGAATCAAAATGATAAGATTTTAAAATGATAAAAAAATATTATCTATAAGGTGTGTCCAAACTTTTGGTCTGTACTGTATAATAAAACTGTAAAGTTGGCGTGTCTGTATATTGAAGATATATGTGATAAAATAATTTGCGGGGGACGTAAGCTGAGTGAACACATCATTATGGTTTTTGGAATTTTTGTCTGTTTGTTTGTGCACGCATCACCTAAAAAACTACTGAACCAATTTTATTGGGGTTTTCACAGATACAGTATATTTGGCCGAGCTTGAAGTAACATGCTTTTAATTAAATAAAGTCACAGGCACATCTAGTTACAGAATAAAAAGAATACATTCATGGGTGTGATGGACAGGTATCCAGAAACATTTGGCTCTATAATGTATAGAATGGTGGCATGGCGGTGCTCGAGGATCCCTGGTTCGACCCTGAAACCAAGTTATTGTCTTTCTGGAGTTTTATGTGTTCTTCCTGTGTACGTGTTTTTTTCTGCCTCAATTTCTCGTTTCCTTCCACCTCCTTAAAACTTGGATTGGCAACCCTAAATCACCCAATGTGTGACTGTATGTGTGAAGATCAGAGGCACTAATTGAAGTCACTAAAGACTAAAAAGAAGCGACTAACAGTGGCGGCCGGTCAATTCTTGGTGCAGGGGCGCAGCCCCGCCTTAAAGTTAGTCAGAGAAGAATGCTCCTTTAACATGTAATTATTTCATTATTAAAATAAATAATTATTATGTTAAATAATGTCATTTAGTCACAATATTTCACTGTATTTCTTAATATAATTTATTTGCAATTAAAAAAACTCTAAATTGTATTACGTTCATTTGTGTCTATGTAGGTACGTAAATTTTTTCAAAAGCATTTGATTCGAGCTCTGATTGGATCTTTTAGCGAATCAATATTGTTTTTAAATATTTGGGCTCATGTGATTGGACCATTCTCAAAGAGTCTTTTCCAGCACTTCTTATGGCAAGCGGAGCTGCTGACTGGATGCGATGTGAGTCATTCCTTTATTTTATACTAGTAGTAATGATGCTTAATCACCTGATAAATGGCTATTTACAGGCGATTATTAAAAGTTTCATTTAATTTTGTTTGCACCCTAATAAACTAATAAACTTGAGTATAAAACCATAAAGTGATTAAATAGCCTGAGGTACAAACAAGTGTTTATTTTAGTGTACAGGTGTATGTTGTTGGGTCAGTGGCAGCTGAGAGTATTTTAAATGTGGTTGATTCTTTTCTCTCTCTCTTTTTTTTTTTGTAGCTTTATATAGAAGTTAAAAGTTAAGGTCGTTTTTCTCAGTCTGGGAGGCCCATGTCCCTGTCACTACACATACCCACTATAGACTCCCCTTTACTGCTGTGTTTGTATGATTATTTAATCTGTTTTGCAAAGTTGTTTCTTTGTCTACCTCACTTACAGTATATGAGGCGCTTAACTTGCCATGAGTTTCTTTTCGTCTAAACTTAGCCAAGAAAAGAGAGAGAGAGAGAGAGAGAGAGAGGGAGAATTGAGCCTTACTTCAAGTCCCAGGTATCTCTTTTCTGACTCAGCAGCATGCAGTGAAAATGGGGTCAGATGCTATCCCGCTCACACCACACGCCCTCCCTAAAGAAGGAGAAGCTGTTCCTTTATCTCTAGCGATTCGACGAACTGCAGTCAAAAATTGTCCAGTGTTAAGCTGCTTTTGCTTATCTGCCTTTTATTATAATTTAAGAGAAAAATAGCCTGTAAAAAACTGACAGGAAAAATTCCAGTCTAGATATTTTTTAAGTAATGTCGATATTCCTCATAGCATCATGCATTTAAAAATCAACATACCGTACAGGTGGCCGGGACAGCTATGAGAGCTCCCGTTGTAGAAAATGAATGAACACCGTCTCGCGGTATAGATTTGAGAATTCAGCACAGTTTTAAGGATTAATAGTTCTGTATGTTGTAGTAGTAAGGTTGTAGTTAGGTGGTGTAGTGGTTAGCAGTGTGGGTTCACACCTCCCTCAAAGGTTGGTGCTTTGATTCCTGCTTTGGGGTGGGATAAGCGGTATGGTACATGAATAAATGAATGTAGTCCTTATATGGTAGTAGCTGAGTAAGGTAGTGCTTCATGCTGAAATGGGCTGACGTACAGTCATGTCCCGAAATACTTGGACAAAATATTTTGCTCCTGTATATCAACAAAATTAATTTGAAATGGAAAACTTAATACATGGTTGAAGTGTAGGCTTTCAGCTTTAGCTTTCACAAAGGTTTAACAGAAATATTGCGTTAACCGCTTTGGAATCACAGCCATTTATTTTCACAGGATCAAAAGTAATTGGACAAAATTAAACAGACAAAATTAAAATTAAGCAGCTATAAAAAAAAAATCAGGATTAATTTTAATACATGGAACGACTGCCTGAAATCTAGACCCCATGGACATCCCCAAACACTGTGTTTCCTCTCTGGAGATGCTTTGTCAGACCTTTACTGCAGTTACCTTCAGTTGTGTATGGGTCTTTCTACACTGACAGTCAATGAAAACTTTGAGGCCATACTTTTTAACATAAGTTTTATTTTAGAACCCAAAACTGTTTTTGTTTCATATAAATCATTTCTTGAGGTTGCTGACATGCACTAACAAAGATTTAAAGTTTCAAGAATAACTTAAACACGGTAAATTTAACAAAAGAAAATTGCGTCTAACACACAAATTCACAACAGTCAATAGCGGGTATGGCCCCCATGTGCATTGATGCAGGCGGCCATCCTTTGGCGCATACTCCTGAGAAGACGTCGGATTGTGTCCTGCGGAATCCTGTCCCACTCTTGCTGTAGTGCCTGGATCAGCCTCTGCCTATTTGGTGGCTGGGGAACCCGATTGCTCACCTGGCCACACTCGCTCCCGACCATCCGGATCATCCAGACAGAAACGGCTCTCATCTGAGAAGAGCACACCTGCCTAGCGCTACCGTGTCCACCGGAGGTGCTGCCTGGCCCACTGTAGCCGTGTCTGACGTTGAACCATAGTCAGGATATTGGTGCGTAAAGGTCGGCGTGCTTGGAGGTCGACATCCCGCAAACGTCGCCACACAGTGGGGCTGCTGATCCGGGGGTTGTTCCTGCCAGGGGTTTCTCGTGCTGTACGGCTGGCAGGGCGAAACCGGTCCCGCAGGTGCTGCAGCTGGATGTAGCGATCCTGCTGAGGGGTTGTTACTCTCTCTCGCCCTGGACGTGGTCTATCATCAACAGAACCTGTTGCAGTGTGCCTTTGAACCAAGTTTCTGATTGTGGGTTGTGAACAACCCATACGTCTCGCGATCTCGCTGTAGCTCAAGCCGGCTTCCACCATACCAAGTGCCCGGAGACGCTGTTCACGTGATAGACGTGGCATGATGACGTTCACTGGACTAATAATGGTGGTCTTTATTGGGCCCTTATATAGGCCTCCAAAACCAATCCTCAAATTATTCATGTACGCATTGAGTATTGCACCATGGGTGTTTGGGCCACATTTGAAAAGAGACCATCCCGTGTGCAATGAACTGTGAAACCATGACAACTCAACATTGTCTGAACTACCCAAACAGCAAGATATCAGCAAATCCACAAGGATCATTTCAAACCGCAGTACAAATAGAAACACTCGTACATTTATACCTGAAAGTTTCTATTGACTGTCAGTATACTTTCAGTTTTGTCTTCAGTTCATGAACATGGCCTTTGGAGCTTTGATGGTATGTTCATGGTAAATGCAGTTCTATCAGTTTTGGAGCACATGACAGAATCTTGGCAGAAGGTATAGCTTTATACACGTCAGAAACAATCCTTCTACTTCTATACACACTCGGTTACATTGACATCCATACACAAGCCTTTCCTTTTCTTCTCCACATTCTTCTGTTCTTGTTATTCTGGTACACGATGATCTGTATAGTTTTTTTTTTTCTTCTAATCTTGCATTTTTGTTCTAGAGTCTTATCAGTGGTTTGCAATTTCAGGCAAACCATCTGTATTAACCTCATGAAGGCATCTCTTGATTGTAGACAGTAATACTCTTAATTATCCCCCCCAGAGTGTTTTTGACTCGGCTAGATGTTGTAAAAGTGTTTTTCTTTATCATTGAAAAAATTCTGTGATCATCACTTTAGTTGCCCTCCATAGTCCTCCAGGCTCATCAGCTCATTACTTCTTTCAAGAGTGTACTGAATTGCTGATTTGGTCCTTATTAAAGTTTCTGCTGTCTCCCTGATAGGTCTGTTTGGATTTTTTTGTGTGTCTACTTCACTTATATGGACTCCTTCACTTATATCTATACCTCTGTTTGGACTGCACATTGGAGTTCCTAATATGAGACACCAAACACAAATTCAACATTTGGAATCAACTCCAAACTTTTTATCTGCTTAAATTGTCATGAATTAATGAGGAAACATGTTAATTGTCTGAGCACATTTATGCTTCAAGTTCTGTTTACATGTTATGTAGGGCTGGCACAGCACCCTCTAATGGTCACCAATTTTTTTCTCTGAGTTTAAATCGAGAGACTGAATTATTTATCACGGTTCATAAGGTAACGTGATAGACGGTGTGTAAGCTATTAATTATATACTGAAATCTGAGCAATAAAAACCTACGTTTTTATCAGAATTTTTTTTTCTGAAATGTGAAATTGAGCATGAAAACATTAATGCTAGTCCATGTGAAGGAGACCATGCTTAACTCTCCTTTTTATGAAACTCTTCTACTGTTTAACACAGATAAAACCTGGATGTATGTACGCCTGGGTTATTATCTTTTTCCTGTGCCAGTTGTTGTTGAGCACGTTGTTGTCTGCACTGTACAGATCACTTGCTATAGGAAGACAAGCGCACAGTGCATTATACTGTCTTATATTATCCTAAGTATCCACTTACACCAGAAGTATTTGTTCTCTGGGGCGTGCAGTGTAAATTACAGTCAGGGCCATGGGTGAGGGATGGGATAGTAAACGCATGCATCAGACTTGTCAAACCTTACGCAGTTTACATGGGAGAGCAACAATATCGTGAATGTGTGGTCTTCTTTTCCCTAATGAACATAGACATTATTGTATTAACCTGTTGTGTAGGTGATGTAAACTCTGTACTTAAATGGTGTTTTGATGACGTGCACTCACTTTCTGACAAGAAGAACGGATAATGTGTTGAGTTTTAAAGTAAAATAAAATTGATGTATGTTCCATATTTATATTACTAAATACGTATATTGTTAACATACTGTATGTACAGTGGATGTGTATAGATCTGTATAGATGTGTGTGCCAAAGAAGCTACATGATGTTTATGCAACATGGCAGTGACCAATCTTGCCTTCCTAAAGTCGCTAAAATCAACATAATCAAAATTACGTGCCCCCAAAATGGCCATTTTTCAGCGTTTTCACTTCAAACAATAATAATTTACAATGCCAGTTATTCATATTTTTTCTGAGTATTGATATTAAAATTGACGCAAGCTTCTAGAAGCATATGACCTGTAAAAATTGTTACTTAAATTAAAGCATTCCGTGCAAAATTAAGGATTTTGTTCCCAAATTACTAACAACAGTTATTTTGTTTAAATGCTCCAGATTGGACACACACCTTATGTCACTGTACAGTATGTACATAAAAAACTAGTTTATTCAGTTAAAATGACTTTTTGTAATAATTATTGTTATCAGATATACCATCAAAATTCCTGAGCTACCTCAGTGCTTTGCATAAGATGGTTTTTAGTAAAATCTTAAAAAGCAAAAAATCTGTAGTGTCCGTAACTATGTCAAATTCAAGTAACTGTGTCCAATGTTGGAATATCACCAACTTTTAAATTTAGCATAAATTTTAGAATAATACACATTTTCAGGTTTATGTCTTTACTTGTGAAATCTTAATTGGCCAAGTTTCATCTGAATGACAGATAAGGTCACTGAAAGATTTAAATTCAGCAAAGTTACGGACACTACATAAAAGGACATAAAATTGTACAGTGGAACCTCGGATTGCGAGTAACGTGGTTTACGAGTGTCCCGCAAACCGAGCAAAGATTTTTAATAAATTTTTAATCGGAAACCGAGCAAGTATTAGTTTACGAGCGCCGAGTATCATGTATCACACATGCGACTCTTATTTTGACACCGAGCGACAAGTGATCACAACTGAGCCAATGATTTTTCTCTCTCTTGCACTGCGGGAATTATGGGTAATCGTCTCCCCTGCTGCGTCCCCTGTGTCAAAATAAGAATCCCCTGCTGCGTCTTAGTGCTCGTCTCTTATAATCAACATCTCCCTCTCTCTTCTGTATGCGCGCGTAATTTGACACTGTGCCCCACACACACACTTACTTTGTGTGTGCGTGTGCGCGCGCATACGTAATCAGACACACTTTATTTACACAGAAAACTCGCGATTCTTTTCAAAGGTAAGGTGCTGGTTCATTTGTTATTTTTTATTTTTTACTTTACAGCAGTGATTCCGTTAGTCTGCTCACGCGAGTATCATTAGAGAGATTTCTTTTTTTTTTTCCCCCGTTAAAACAGTGTTTGCGTTGTGTATGTTAGTTGTGAAACTTAAAAAGCGAGGTGTGGGAGGGAGAAGAAGTTTTACTGTTTAAGACGAGGCGAGGGGCTAATTTCGCACACACACACACACATACAAATACACGGCGCCTGCGCGCACAAACGGAAACACTTAACTGTCTGGATTTATTTTGACTTTTTTTTAAATGTTAAGTGCAGGTTAATTTGTTTTATTTTTACTTTATATGTTGTATTAATTATTTTTATGTGTTTATTGTTTTGGGCTGTAGAACGAATACTTTGACTTTTCATTATTTCTTATGGGAAAAGTCTATTTGGTTTACGAGTGTTTTTGGAATATGAGCCCGTTTCCGGAACGAATTATGCTCGTAATCCATGGTTCCACTTTATATGTATGCATATTTACAAAAAATTGCGCTTGGATCGGGAGATAAGAAGCATTGAGTATTATGAAGAACGGTGTTATATGACCCTCTGAAAATTCTCCTTTTAGCAAAATGAAATAATAGTGGTGAAGTAGTATGAGTAAACTTCTTTATCAGAAATCTGCAAAAATAATTTTTTATTTCTTATTTAAAATTTTATTTATATTATTTCTTTTTATTAATAAGTTAGGCAGAGAGTTCTGCTGTATAGAAAGACAGGCAGAAATGTTTGTGGGCTTCAACCTGAAATAATAAGATCACTGATTACATTAAAGCTGACCAACTCATTTTTATCTTTAAGCTTTTAACTGCTTCTAAAAACTTTTTTCCCTACAGTTAATATAATGAATATCATGTACATGGTCGTGGGGGGCCTAGAGCCTATCCCGGGAAACTTTGGGCACAAGGCAGGGCAAACACTCTGAAGAGGGTGCCAATCCATCGCAGAGCACACACTCATACACACTCATACACACTCCGGAGGAGATTGGCAGGTGGAAGGTCGCTAAAAAAAGCAGGATGCTCTCCAATTAAACATTTTTAGGAACTCTTTTATTTAAGTCATAAATTTTAAGTATTAGAGTTGAATAAAACATGAAAGAAATTTAACGATATTAATAATTCCTTACATTAAAAAAAGGAGCAAAGTACTAAAACCCACATCACATAATAGTAGAATGATTCCTTTCTGGACTTTTGGCTTGTATGCGGCACAACCCTAACTAGGTGTGATTCCTGGTCAGGGATCCAACCCCAGCCACTGATGGATTGCAGGAGTTTGGATCTCGTCTCCGGTCAGTGTTGCAAACGCTCCCTGTGCGTGGAGTGTATGTCTGGTTGAGTGAGGCCGTGCGTGTGCTTGTGTGCCCTAAGTTCCCTGCGGTAGGCTTCAGACCCCCGTTACCCTGTATGCTGTAGGATAAGTGATGTATGTAGGATAAGTGGATGGATGGACGGATGGATGGATGCAGCAGTAAGGGCACTTGGTGTGAATCCTGTACCACATGAGATATATGTGGAACTGGTGAGCCGCTGACCCAAACGGTTTACCTGGAAAAATAATGTCAAAAGAAAAGAAATTCACCAACATGGAGACATGTAATTAATCAATATACATTATCGATTACTCCGTGTGATCAATGAAGACTATTAGGATGGCTGTTATGAACTTGACCTTTCTGGCCATTAAACTCTTTATGATTATCTAATTGTAATGCTTCAAATAGTAATTCACTGTGTTAAATATTTTATGACATTAAAGAGTAAATAGTGAGATTATGCACGATGAGATCTGAGATATACAGATACAAATATGTCTTTTAGGTAATGTGATAGGAGGTTTAAGCAGATCAAATCAGATTTATCTCATCCTCTTTTTATATTTTATAAAAGTTTTTAAATTGCCTAGTATATTTGGGGGGGGAAAAAAACGTTTCAAAACAGTGTACGATTGATCGGCACAGTGGTGTAGTGGTTAGCATTGTCACCTTGCTTCTCCAGGCCCCCGGGTTCGATTCCCTGCCAGGTTCGATTCCCGTCTCTTTGTGAGTTTGCATGTTCTCCCCGTGCTTGGTGAGTTTCCTCCAGGTACTCCGGTTTCCTCCCACAGACCAAAGACATTTAGGTTAGGTTAATTGGCGTTCCCAAATTGCCTGTAGTGTGTGAATGAGTGTGTGCCCTGTGATGGATTAGCACCCTGCCCAGGGTGAACCTCGTCTCCAGGGATAGGCTCCAGGCCCCCTGCGACCCTGAATACAGGATTAAGCTGTATAGACGACGATAAGTGAGTGAGTGTTGATTGATGCCACATTGAGATCCATAATGCTGACATGTAAACTAACTCAGTGTATTTGTCAGACTGTTTTTTTTTTCCTTCTTCACCTAAAACGTTACCTGGTCTCTCGCACTGTTTTTCCTGACTTCCACTTAACCTCCATGATGCTGAAATTTCTGTTTTATTGAGAGTCTGTTGTTGTTGTTATTCTTCACTGAGTCAGCAGAGGGCATCAGAGATCACGCTTCTTCTAGCTTGCAGGTGATTGGCTGACTGGAGTTGGTTACCATGGTAACCAGGCAGGAGGAAGCCGAATGGGTCCATGGATTAGTGAGAAACAGAGGGCAGCATTGAGCTATGGAGTACAAACACACATACACACACACACTCACACACACGCGCGGACACACACAAAAGCCAACACCGAGCCTCCAGACATGAACTGAATTACAATCAGAGTACACACACACACACACACACACACACACACACACACACACACACAAACAGAGCTTAGTCCTAGCTAGTATACACTGTATTTAGTATATACACACACAAACCTTATGTGATTTAATTAATTTCACATAACATACACATGGACAATGTAAGAGTATGTGTGTGTGTGTGTGTGTGTGTGTGTGTGCGTGCGTGTGTGTGTGTGTGTGTGTGTGTAGGGGAGCACGTGCACACAAGAGAGTACACCAGAAACGGATGTGCCCAAGAAAGAAAATAAGGAGAACTTGAATGCACACACACACACACACACACACACACACACACACACACACACACACACACACACACACACAAATGTTCTCTTTGACAGCAGCGCTTCTGATAAGTCTCAGTGTGAGTCTATGTCTGATAGATTGTGTGTGTGTGTGTGAGAGAGAGAGCGAGACAGATGGCTGGAGAGACAGACAGAGGTGTGTGTGTGTGTGGTAAAGTGGAGTGGAGTGGAGTAGAGTATAGCCCTCCTGAAATTCAATTGAGCTTAGAATGTCTAACTAGATTTGAGGTTATGTAATGTCTTTGTGTGTGTGTGTGTGTGTGTGTGTGTGTGTGTGTGTGTTGTTTGTTATTCAGCTTAATTCCACCTCTTTTACCCCTGATGTTACCTCTTGTGATCTTTGTAAGCCTGAATGTTTTTCAGTCTTCCTTGTCTTTCTCTCTCTGTCCATCTCAGTCTCTTCTGTGTCTTCATGATGCCGAGCTAACAGTAAAGACAGAAACACAGAGACTCACAGAAGTCTTCCTGGTTCTGATCAGGTTTCCCATGTCAAGCAAGAGACTACTGACACTATTCGCAATAGAATGCAGAAGCAATTTCTTTTTAAAATAACATTTTGGCCATGATGTGTTGGATTACTTTATATCACATCATTTTGCCAATAATTCCATTGTTTAGTTCCTTAACAAATAAGATGTTGTTTTTAAAAAAATCTGTTTATACATATTGCTGTGGAATGAAGTGTATGGCAGCGATTAATGATCTTTTCCTCAATGGCCTCTTTAGCGTGTCCTGAAGCCAGAAAACCTAAAATGTCAGCTTTATCTTTGCATGTTACAGCGCTCTAGCACTGGAGACTCCTTCCTTTAAACACTTCACTTCATCAGTAAATCTACCTAGCTACCTAGTAAGTCTGTGATTTGCAATCAGAACTGCTCAGCAATCAGAAAAGCTGCTGCTGTAGGAACTTAATGGGGGAAAAAAAGAAAAATAGGGAGCAGGATATAAACAAACGAGTTGTATTCTTCTCGTGCATTCTGAAATGACGCTATTATAAATATTATGCTGGAATGGAAAATAAAAAACATCTGGTGGCTAAATATGGGTCATCGTCAAAATAAACACCCTAATAATCATATGACTTCTCTAACACCCTGATGACCCAGATACAAAAGCATATGAACATCATTTAGGAAGCTTTCTCAACAACTACTGTGTATTTGTTCATGACTCATCTATCTGAGCCCAAGAACTGTAAGTTTATATCGAAACGGGATGGGGAACCTGTGTGTGAATGTTGTGTCTGTGAATGTCGACGGTGTGTGTGTGTGTGTGTGTGTGTGTGTGTGTGTATGTGTGTGTGTGAGGCGTACTCAGCACAGCCAGTGTATGTTAAAACAGTGTTTGTTGTGTGAAGCACAGAGACCTCCTGCTGAGTGTGAGTCCTGTGTTGAGCTACAGGACGCACTGCATAATACATCAGATGATTGATTTATAAAGACACCCGGGTCGCCGCTCACTCCGCTTTAACACACCAAGCTCAGCGAGCATGCAGATGTCGTGCTAATAGAGACAGTCGGGGTAGGGGAGACGTGAAAATAACTTATCGTTACGATACCTGAGTGCATTTTAAGTGTTTGAAACAATGTGGAGTTTTAATGTGATTTTGTGTATCATGATATCAGTGGTTTGTCATCATATTCTATTCTAGTCCATAAAAACTCCATGGATGTGAAAACCTGGTCATTCGGTACATTCAGGTCGTCAGCTGACTTCATTTTATTGCCACACAACATTGCTGTCTAGAGTTTAGACCTGACCAACTGAAGCTACTCCAGATCATAACACTGTCTCCACACGCTTGTACAGTGGACACTATACATGATGGATGCATCGCTTCATCTGCGTCCCTTCTTACTGTACCCTGACGCACCCATCACTCTCAAATGGGGTCAGTCTGAACTCATCAGATCACATGACCCTGTTCAATCATTATGCTTCCTGGCAAATTGAAGCCTTTTTAGTCCCAATCCCGTGAGTTTTCAAACACAGCTGTAATTTCTTCTGTCACTTTTTTTTTACCACGCGTTTATGTGATCTCAGATCATGGTCATTCATGATTTCCTGAAATTCCTACCCAGAGTTGGCAGTTGGCAGCATCATCTTTTCCAATTTTCTTATCCAATTCCAATAATTACAGCAATCTCCTTAGTTAGTTTCTTTGCTTGATGCAGGTCAATAATGTGACCCTTCTGAAACAGGACTGTAATTTTTTCCACAGCTAAGAAAAAGAAATGAGAAGCTCCTCATTTAAATGTGATTATTCATTAGGGACAAAAAAAATCTTTACTTTTTTTTTAGTTTATTGTATTTTATTTTTTACAAGGCGTATAAAATCTATTCTATTCGACTATTCTTTATTAGGGATCAAAATAGTTATTATATTCTTTATTAGTACATAAATATTTTGTTATGTTTTGTTCAGTATACTGAGACTATTTCTTGTTACGGCATAAACATTCTACTCTATTCTATTCTAACATTCTGTAATAACTGTAACATCTGTAACATTATACACTACATTAATTCTATAATAATCTGGATATTTATTGAAGTTTTTACTTCTTTCACCTAGAACTCATTTTATTAAGTTTGTCTGCTGATTACAGTATAGATTTAATTTGATTTAATTAGGTCACTTCAGATGATTAATACAAAGTATTAATCGTCCAAGATATCTCCAGAATCTCCTGTGAACAGTTTGAGAGATATTGAGAGATGTGTATTTATACTTATTCTCTGTAAACCTTTCATACCGGCTCTAGTTTGAGGTGATTTTGAGGTTTGAGGTTAATTGGTGATTTCTGATGCTGGTAAATCTAAATGAATGTCTCCTCTGCAGCAGAGGTAAGGTTTTTGTCTTGCTTTCCAAGGAAGGTCTTCATGAGAGCCAGTTTCATCATGGTGCTTGATGGGTTTTGGAAATGCACTCGACAATACTGTTCCTGTATTGAACTACTCCAGAGCAGCTGAACTTTGCGTCTTAAAACTGACTGTTGTAGTTGTTGTTGTTGTTACTTAATTAGAGAACGGCACAGAATGCCACATGTGTTATCTCATAGATTGGAAATCTTCAGTGTTGTTCTAGAATGTAGAAAATAAACCGTGTATAAAAATAGATCTTGTGTGACCCCATGACCTAACGACACCTAAATACTGTTTGTTTATAAGCAGACTTTAGGTGGCTTCCCAAGCTTGTATCATGAATTCTGTCCTGATAGGCTATAATAAGTTTTCAGGATTTCAGTATTTACAAAATGGCTGTATGTTGTTTTCCTTCAAGGCGGCATGCTGACTGCTCTCGTTCAGAGTGTTATCACATACACATGATCACAAACATCAAGGCCTTCTTTTAGATTCATGCAACTGGCTACAGACATTACAAGCTTTTTCATTTGTTTAATTTTTTTTCCTTCTTCTCCTTCTTATCCACCCCCTTTTCTGCTCTCTTTCCCTTCTTCCACTGAATGCCCAGTGGGGCCCACAACGCTGGTTGTCAGCTGCAAGTGGTTGCTAGGTAACAGCTACCTGACCGCGGTTAGCCGCTACTGAGTGACACATATAAACTGCACGCACTGTGTGAGGAATACAAGATAGACGAGAAGAAAAGTTATAGCTGCTGCTGCAGTGACACATTTTCTGACGTTTTTTTTTACTATACTATCTAAACGGAAGGATTGCTTTTCTTCTCCATTATAATGTTTGGATGAGACAAAAACAAGGAAACTGATAAAGGTTTACTACAGTGTCTGGCTATAGATTGTTAATATAATCAACCTTAATCTGAGACTAATCCCAGACGTACCGTACACCTGACATGTCCGAGCCCTAAACATTTCGTTCTTGTGTTAAGACAGTATTAAGTGCCACCTCTGTGCAGCACTGACATTTGTAGGAATGGATTGTGCAATCCCGAATTTAATCACAAACTGGCATTTATTGATATTTATCTCAACCATTCATTTTTTTTTCTTTCATTTTTTAAAAAATGTAGTGATTGACTGAAAAACTTTATAGCAGTATGTAAGTTATTCATAGGTTGAGCATAACAGTTCGTAACAGAACATCAGGAAAAAAAGAAAAACTTTTTTCCCCAAACAATTCGCCGTTAGCTAATTGGTCTAAGTGGCTGCATTTTAACCTGACATGAAGGGCTGGTAGAATGCCTTTTATTTCAACAGAAATTGGGAGGATTTCAGCTCTAGACTTTTTCACTTGTTTCGATAGCTACGCAGAGATAGAGGATATGAAATTTTGCACCATCTGGATTTAAATGTTGATCAAAAGGATTTTCATAAGAAACTTTCCAAAACATGAGGAACCAGAGCTGACAGGTCATGAATGAAAAAAAAAAATACATTGCAAATTTTATAGGGCTTTATAGGGTTCGAGATAAACAGATCCTGAGATTTATCTATAATTATGGGGGGGGTTTGGGAAGGGGGCGTCGTCAGGAGGGACATTTGTGAGACTTTAGTATGGCATTCTGGGGAAAATCTTACCCAGTCAAAACATTCTCATCGCTGGTGGACATTTTGAAATGCACTCACCAACAATAAAACCACCTAAACCTGAAACATTGTCATGCTCACAGGTCTTTCATGTGGAGGGAAAACTTCCTTGTGTGCAGGAGATAATTTGTGTTTTTTTTTTTTTTTTTTTGTTTTTACCCACCCAACTCAATTCACACTAAATTACTAAATAGTTTCTTTCACTCTGCATGAGCACCTTAAGGGACATGTGTAACACATAAACACTTATACATCTATAACTACAGTATATCACTACCGTATCCAACTTGTTGTAGCATGTTAACGTAGCTCGTTAGTTTTAATTTTAAATGCCAATGTTTAGTCACTAAGATTTAGATTAACCGCTTTGATTTCCACCAAAAGTAATAACCACATCGACTTAACAGAAGCACGTGACCGGCGAGTCTCTCTCGGATTTCAGCTGTATGATCAAACTGTATTGAAGTGAGACTTGAGAGTGTATATTTATTGTACTATATTTATTTACTATATTCATAACTTACTTTTCACTTATTCATAGACTGTGTGTGTGTGTGTGTTTGTGTAGGAAATAAGCTCAATAAGGACCTGCGACACTACCTGAGCATGCGCTTTCTGAAGTCTTCACCAGACCACGATCTACAACAGACCATCAGAAACAGCCTCTATCACTATGCTGTGCCTTGTGAGTATCAACAGACAGCACATGCCCAATCAAACACCCCCAACCAGACACACACACACATACACAGTATGAGAGCGAGTGTGAGCAAGTCACTGTATTAAAGGAGGAGTCAGCCTTTCTAATTAAATCCACTTTTCATCAAATTCATTGATCATCCCCTCACAGTCTGCTAGTTGTCCGTTCTGTGTGTGTGTGTGCTGTATAACGCAGAGCCTGTGTTTATATATGGGCATGCCTCTGTAAATGGAGAAACAAACAAAGTGACAGACTGTGTATTTAGTCACAGGGGCATTTGTGCTCATTGAGGTTTTATATTGATATTGTTCAGCTGGTTGTTAGTACCAATGTTTACAAATCTGTAAGTTGTTGAACTAATTACCTTCAGAAGTCACCTAATTAGTACATAGAGTCCACCTGTGTGTAATTTAATCTCACTATAAATACAACTGTTCTGTAAAGCCCACAGAGGTTTCTTAGAGAACATTAGTGAACAAATGGCATCATGAAGCCCAAGAAACACACCAGACAGGTCAGGGATAAAGTTGTGGAGAAGTTTAAAGCACGGTTAGGTCATTAAATAGATCACAAACTTTGAAGAACTCACGGAGCACTGCTCAATCCATCATCCCAAAATAAAAAGAGTGTGGCACAACTGCAAACATACCAAGGCATGGCCGTCCACCTAAATTGACAAGGAGGGCATTAATCAGAGGAGCAGCCAAGAGGCCCATGGTACAGTAACTCTGGAGGAGCTGCAGAGATCCACAGCTCAGGTGGGAGAATCTGTCCATATCACAACTATTAGTCATGCACACCACAAATCTATTTTGGGAGAGTGGCAAGAAGGCCATTGTTGAAAGAAACCTATAAATAGTCCCGTTTACAGTTTGCGACAAGCCATGTGGGGGACACAGCAAACATGCGCGACAAGGTGCTCTGCTTAGATGAGACCAAAATGTAACTTTTTGGCCTAAATGCAAAACTATATGAGGTGGAAAACTAACACTGTGCATGGTGGTGGCAGCATCATTTTGTGGGGATGTGTATCCTCAGCAGGGACGGGGAAGCTCATCAGAATTGTGGGGAAGATGGATGGTGCAAAATACAGGGCAATCTTAGAAGACAACCTCCTAGAGTCTGCAAAAGACTTGGAAAAATAATAAGAAAGGTATACCTTTCAGTAGGACAACGGCCCTAAAAATACAGCCAGAGCTACCGTGGAATGGTTTAGAACAAAGCATATTCATGTGTTAGAATGGTCTGGTCAAAGTCCAGACATAAAAATTGTTGTTCATCTGCCTGTGCAAAGCTGGTAGAGACATACTGTACTGTACCCCAAAAGACTTGCAGCTGTAACTGCAGTAAAATATGATTCTACAAAGTATTGACACGGGAGTGCTGAATACAAATGCAGACCAAACTTTTCAGATGTTTATTTCGAAAACATTTTGAAAACCATTCATCATTTTTCTTCCAATTCACAATTATGTGCCACTTTGTGTTGGTCTATCACATAAAATCCCAAAAACATACATTTTACATTTTGTGGTTGTAACGTGACAGAATGTGGTTCATGTGGTTCAAAAGTTCATGGCGTATGAATACTTTCGCAAGACTCTGTACCAAAACAAACGAAGTAATTTATTTGACCTAAAAGAGGCATTTTTGCTCGCTGACTGTTTGCCGTGTAGCAGTTGTAATTGAGTGCAAAAATTATTAAGTTGTAAGATGAATGAAAAGAAGTAGAATTATTGTTTGATGCATCTGCCGCAGCACTTACCGTATCAGGAGAGAGGGACAAACATACAAAAAATAAAAAAACATTTATTTATATAAACATGGTGATGTATCAGGTGTTGTGTGTGACGTGTACATATGGCTTTATTGGTTTCTCAGGGTTTAAAATAAAATAAATTATCTTTTTTACTGCTGATCTGTATTCTCTCTCTATATATTTTCCTCTCTTTCTCACACACACACACACACACACACACACACACACACACACACACACACACACACACACACATCATGTGCCTGAAGATCTTTATTAGCTTATTATCAGCAAATTTAAGCTTTTGGCCATGTACCCTGTGTCACATACGTCTCCTACATCAAAAGAACCAGTCATTGACATGTAAGTCATAGAAAGACCCGGAGACAGACAGACGATAGGAAACGTATATTCGTTGTACGTATATTCGTCTGAATACGATATAAGGAATCAGGAAGTACAAAGAGGGAGCTGTTTTAAAGCCATAGAAGCATGTGAGAGTTCACATCATATTACAGACCCTTACGTTTAGCTTGCAGGCAGTGAGTGAAACCGGGGACGTCCTACGACACACACTGACCTGCTGACTACGCAGGTGATGACGCTCCACAAAACTAGATTAAAGTTTCAGTTTTCCGACCAAGCAAATCAAAACTGTCAAATATTTCTGTTTTCCCACCTAGGTACGAAACAGGCACACACACACACATCTCTTCCACACCTTGTGTTTTGAGTGCACACATGCTCGCGTCTGCAACATGCTGAGTGTGAGTGTTTTCCCAATCTGGTGTTGCCCTTGTGTTGTCTCTTGGGCTATTTAATATCCTACTATCCAGCAAAACTACAGCACCAGAGATCTGGGAGGAGAAAGCAAAAACAAACAAACAAAAAAACAAGTGATGTTAAGATATTAACACACACTTGATGTTCAATTTATTAGGAACACTTGTAAACCTACACACGCATACAGTTAGGGTTAGGTGTCCCTAATAAAGTGCGCGGTGAGAGTATTATGTGTGGCGCCCAGCCTGTCATTGTGTAATGTTTCGTAGTTTCCTTAAAATAGATAAAGGGCAACTGAAGTTTTCTCAACCCAGTAAATCAGTGTTTTATTATTTCATACACTTTTCATACCGCCGATTCTTGCTGGAGCTCATCTCAGGAAATTCGGGGCACAAGGCAGGGAACAACCTCTGGTGATGGGGAGCGTTCCACAAGCGCGCACACACACACACACACACACACACACGGCACACACACACACACACACACACACACACACACACACACACACACACACACACACTCGCACACACATCCTCATCACATCATACTATATGGGCAATTTGGAAACCCCATTAGTGTTTCATATCATAACTCATTACATTTTTGCTCAGATTCTACAGAACTAGTTTGTTCAGTAACGTATTAGATGATTAGACTTATTCCCTGTTCATAACGAAAAAGTTCAATCTACAAATTGAAGACGTTATTTATTTATTTTTAAATCAGCCTCATTAACAAATAATTTTCTTATGGCCACATAGTTGGTTCGACTTGTTTCTGTACATTTTCATCATATTGTGTTTTTTTTTTGGTAATTCACTTACTTTGACTATTCAACCTAGCTGTAATTTCTGCTGTCGATTTATTTATTTATTATTTTTTTAAAGATTTGGCTTCACCAAGTGTTGAAGTGATCGCTGATTATTTTTTTCTGACCAATTTTTTTTTTCAGCACTATCTTTTCAGGTTGTACTGGAGGGTTTCAGACTCAATTACACTAGTTGTTTCTTTGCGTGAGACAGGGAAATAATTTGGCCTTTTTAAAGTGACAACTTTTTTTGTCTCAATCATCTTAATTGTAGGCTTTCTAAGCTATTTATGTTTCCAATCCATTTAACAATAAAGCTTTAAGAATTGAAGCAAGCCCACGTTACTTCCTGTTACATTCCATGCAATAATCCTATATATTTATTTTCATTTGATACCCAGATGACATCAGATACTTGAATAAATAACCTGATAATGAAATCTGATCACTTGCCAAGCCAACTGACTGGAAGCTCCTGTAGTCGGTAATGTGAGGCATCACAGCTGTGTAAGGTTGATGTGCTCTGAGGATGCGTGTTGTTCTGATGAGGACCCAATACTTGAATCATCACTTTCCCATTTACAAAGCAATAGGGCACAAACTGTAGCATTTTAGTTACTAATGTGACACGAGAGCAAATGAGAGTCAATCCGCTGTACTATAAGTTGCAGTTTTTTCTCAGACTTTCATATGGGCGTGTGGAGATCTTATCAGGGTGTTAGCAGAAAAGAGATTCTCACTGGATCCTACTCTGATCCTTGGATGAGAAACTCCACGTCATCCGGTCAAAATCTGGAGCCGTTTCTCTTATCAGCCTGTTCCAGGTTCTCCTTTCACCGACATGTTTCCTGACAGGGCTACTGTATATGAATACTCTGGCATTGTTGTATCAATATTTTGTCATGTAGACAGGCTGAGCTTCTGAGAGTGCAGTGGCCTGAGAGTAACGTACTGTAGCAGTCCTCTTGCACTTTGCAGCTGGTTGGCATGAAACCTGCTATCATTGCTAAACATCTCAGCTTTTAAAACAGCGAACAGGCTGAGTCAGATATAAATCCCAGAGGTCTAAAGCATAAACTGTGGCTATTTGCAGAGTCCAGCATTGTTTGGTGATTTCCCTGCTCCAATCTGCCTGATTCAGTTCATCACACAGTAGCCAGGTTTTGTTAAGACAGTGCTATACTGTGCGGGACTCTGGACTGCTCTTGGCCTGAAGGGTTTATTAAAAAGCTTAAAGCAGAACTTTGGGGGCCAACATGGACTTGAGTGAAAGTTAAAACTGCATATCTACATATTAACAAGTGTTCAAGGGTAAAATTAGTAATATTTTAACAAGATAAAAAAAATGACCACAAGTTTATTCTGCAAGACACTGCATTCCTAGAAAATAGCTGATGTACAGGAAACAGAAATGAGCAGTTACCTTTAAGTCTTCTAGTCCAAACTGTTCGTTCCAGAAGATTCGGACTAAAGATATGAGAGGTGAACTGTTCATTGTGTTTATCAAAATATGTCCTTAGCTGCATTGTAATATTTTAATTAGTGGAACTATAGCCAAAGTTTGTGTATGTAGACGTGTTTTGTGTCTGTTTATTGAAAATGTAACATTTTATTTTATTTCTGATCAAAAGAACAAAATGAACTAAACTGACTCAAAAAGATTTGTTCATTTTGATGAGTGAGTCACTAAACTTCCCATCACTACATGCTCACCAGGTCTAATGAGATGGAGGAGAGTTATTACATTTTATCTGATCAGATCGAACCAGGCTCTTTCCAGGAGCTCATCACATGCTTACCACTTCGTCATTGCATACTTCGGTTGGTGTTTATACCATGTGTAGGGCTTTTCATCACAAAATGATGTTGTGAGGAATTGGATCTGTTAGGAAATTCTCTGAACGTGACATAGGCCAGTTGATAACCCGCGTCATACCTACCAGAGTCATAGCACACGCCTGAAGAGGTCGTTGTGAGAACTCCACTGCCATGGCAACCACCCAGTGACATCCCAATGACATCCCCATGCTTGTAGTACATTAATGAAGTCTCTAAGCTGTGTTAATTATGTCATTACCTGGTCGATGCCATCGTTACTACATTATTAAATTCTTCCCGTGCCTTAATTCGACCGCATTCGACCACATAAATAATAAATAAATAAAAATTAGTTCAATTCAATTTTATTTTATTTGTATAGCGCTTTTAACAATTGACATACACAATCAAAAGAAGTAAGTTTGTATGAAATGTGAATGTGTATGAATCAAAATGATAAGATTGTCCCTGATGAGCAAGTCGAGGGCGACGGCGGCAAGGAAAAACTCCCTGAGATGGTAATAGGAAGAAACCTTGAGAGGAACCAGACTCAACAGGGAACCCATCCTCATCTGGGTGATAACGAATAGCAGGGATTGATCAGAATAATAATGTGTAAGACTGGAAGTTCAGTATAACAGGAGATGTGCTTAAATTAAATTAAAAGGAGTCCAGTTTGTTCCTGGAGGCTCAGGTAGACTGTAGGAGATTCCAGTCCAGAACTATCGAATGACTGAAGTCACAGGTCCCCAGAGCATCAATCGATGACAGGACAGTCTTCATGGAAACCATCCCCAGCCACCACACGAATCCAGGCAGATCACACGGGGCATCCATGCGACGAGATCTCCAACCAGAAGCAGGACTCCAGGACGGGTTAGATGGGTCCAGAGGGCAGAGGGGTCTGGATCACTGGCAACTCAGGAGCGACATGTATAGCTCGACAGAGAGACAGAGAGAGGGAAAGGAGAGAGGGAGAGAGAGAGAGCAGAAGAGGAGAGAGCAGAAGAGAGAGATGGCAGTTGGGTATGGTCACAGTCAACATGTATAAGGTGAATGTATATTTAGTGTAGAGTGCAAACCTGAGTGATCAATGAGAGTGGGGAAGACAGCATCTAAACATACCAGTTCACCAGAATATTCTACGTCCATGAGTCCCCCAGATCTGCTCCTTTACCTAAGGTTAATCTATTTACAAAAATGCTTGGCTAAATAAATAGGTTTTTAGCCTAGACTTAAACACTGAGACTGTGCCTGAGTCCCGAACATTAATAGGAAGACTATTCCATAACTTTGGGGTTTTGTAAGAAAAAGCTCTGCCCCCTGCTGTAGTTTTAATAATACGTGGTACTGACAAGCACCACATATTATTATCCTTTGATCGAAGTAGGCGTGGCGGATCGTAAGACACTAGCAGTTCACTCAAATACTGTGGTGCGAGACTATTTAATGCTTTAAATGTCAAAAGTAGTATCTTAAAATCGATGCGAAATTTCACAGGGAGCCAATGCAGTGTAGATAAGATAGGAGTGATGTGCTCGTATCTTCTGGTTTTAGTGAGGACTCTCGCTGCTGCATTCTGTACTAACTGAAGCTTGTTTATACACCTAGTTGAACAACCAGACAGTAAGGCGTTACAATAGTCCAACCTAGAGGTGATAAAAGCATGAACTAGTTTTTCTGCATCATTTAGTGACAATATGTTTCTTATCTTGGCAATATTTCTAAACTGAATGAAAGCTATCCTGGTAATATTATCTACATGTGCTTCAAATGAAAGGCTGGAATCTATAATCACACCAGGGTCGTTAAAAACCTTACTGGCTAACAAATATGCCTAGCTAATTTATAAATCTGTACAGTAAGTAGCTATCTAATTCAACTTGAAAAACTTGAAAACCAGATGGCCATTTTATGTAACTAACTAATTTACAAATCTAATACTTCAGAGCATTCAAAACGTAACTGTCTAACTGACACTTAATTAGCTGGTTAATTTGCAAAATATAATTACGTAGCTTAATTAACTAGGTGAATTCTAAAACAGCTACTTTACCAAACCTAACAACTTAAACTTTAAGCACAGATATTTAAAGGCTGATATTTCAACTTTACATAAAAGGCAAATAAAACATCACATCTTATATGAATCTTTAGCTTCAACCAAAGGCAAGCCTTTACTAGTAACCTTATTTAAAAAAAAAAAATCTATATTTTTAAGAAATACTTTGAAGGCCAAAGGAGTAAAAACTCTGCTGTCTTTTGTTGGAGGAGTAGATAAGTATGAGCACATGTATTCAGTTTCAGAAATACTTTAATGTACAGTCAGGAAGTACAGTTACTCAAAGATTTTATTAAATCCGATTATATAAACATGGTGATGTATCAGGTGTTGTGTGTGACGTGTACATATGGCTTTATTGGTTTCTCAGGGTTTAAAATAAAATAAATTATCTTTTTTACTGCTGATCTGTATTCTCTCTCTATATATTTTCCTCTCTTTCTCTCTCACACACACACACACACACACACACACACACACACACACACACACACACACACACACACACACACACACACACACACGCACCATGTGTCTGTTAAATCCGGAGAACTGGTCCAATCCCCTGGATGTTGGGGATTATAATGATTTACTGAATCTCTGAATCTAATGTCATGGAAACGGAGCATTTACTTTTACATGACAGTGTAAACGACAGCGAGATAGACAGGCCGTACTGCTTAGTCAGTCTGTCACAGGCTACACGATGACACAGTTCTATCGTAATACTCAAACGCACAATGATTTTATTGTTGACGCTCCAAATGACTGTCACTCCCCCGCACTGCATTCAGGACGCAGCTGCCTGAGAAGACATTTGTGGAGGTTGCTCTGTGAATCGAAGGCCATTAACAGAGGAGTGTAACACAGCTGTCTCGCTGTCCTGCCAGTTCAAACACAGCAGACTGTCCTGTGTACTGATATATCATAGCCATTGAATTTGCAGTATTTATTGTGAAGATAAATGACACGAAGGAGCTGATCAGGTCACTGAAAATCATTTCTCGTGTACTGGGTGATTCTGGATGAGTGGCATTTTGAGTAAAAGCACATCGGGTGTTATTAAAACTCAAACAACAGGAAATCTAAACACTTAGCAAAGCATCGGTTGAAGACACGTTTTAACAGCTAACTAGGCAGCCAAATGTTTTGCAGTTGGCAGCCCTTGTATAGTTCACTGAAAGGGACGTATTGGACCTCAGTCAAGCTTTTAGTGAAGTGCAAGTGTGAACAGTTGCATGGCCTAAACCGAGCTAAAGTTTTCTACCTGACATACAAATGTCTATGAAAGTATGATTTGTTTTCTTCTCACGTGGGTAGTCGTGCTCCTGACGACTCATTTTCATGTAGTGAAACCCACAAATCTTCATTAAAATCCAGACAGCTGTGAGTGAGAGGAAGGTGTGAAAGAGGAAGGTAACGACTGGGAGACAGACAGGGAAGTAATTTTGACTCACTTCTATGCAAATAAATAGATTTCATAATATATAATAGTATTGATAATAAGTTAGCGCCAGCTAAGGCATTTGATTCGCAAAGTTGTGCAATTTAGTTGATTGTGCAATTTAATAAGTGTATTGTTGTTAAATTCATTTAGGTTAACCGATGTTTCAGTTTTCAAGTCGATTTACACCTTTAGAATTAATTAGGTAAATTCCTGAATGTTAATTGGTCTAACATTGAAGAATTGCTTAAACATGTACCACACCTTTAGGAGAAAATATAAACCACTTCCATCTTTTACAAACTCTCTTTGTGAGAGTTTTATTTTCATTATTTTTTTAATTTATGGGCGGTTGGTGCAATAATGTCTCGCCTACTGGACTAGAGTGTGGACTGAGCAGAAGATGGCAGGAAAAAAAACAAGATTATTGTTTTGTAGGACACATGACTTTAAAACAATAAAGAACACAATTACACAGCAATTCGATGTCACCTTGCACATCCAGGGTTCGGGTTTGATTCCAGGCCAGGTTCGATTCCCGTCTCTGTGTGCATGGAGTTTGCATGTTCTCCCCGTGCTTGGTGAGTTTCCTCAGGGTTCTCCGGTTTCCTCCCACAGTCCAAAGACTTGCAGATTAAGCTAACTGGCCTTAGTGTGCCCTGTGATGGATTGGTACCCCGTCCAGCGTGTACCACGTCTCGTGCCCTAAGTTTCATGGCATAGGCGGTAAATCAGTGAGTGAGAGTGAAGTGAATGAAAATATCATGATGCCTAAAAATGTAATTAAATAGAATCGACAGTTTACCTACAATTCACAGCTCACATTGGTGTAAGGCCGTGAGTTATTATTATTATTATTTTTTGGATTCAGTTTCTTTTGTTATAATTAATGATTAGTTTTATTTTTCCTAATTTCTGGGTTTTGGTTGGGTCGCCCTGATTATTTTTCTTATTCTTTAATTAATGCCCGTAGTGGAGATCAGCCAGATCTAGTGAAATAGTTTTTCTGTGCAGACTACAGTGCATTTTTATGTTAGCTAACCGATGTAAATGAAATAAAAAAATTTATAAAATTTTCAAGGTAGATTTTTATTATTTTTTTAAAATGTTTTTTATTTTTATGGCGTTTTTATTTAAAATTTCAATTAGCATATCTTCTCGTTCCGTGGACCAATTGTGATAAAACAAAGCCTATATACATACACACATATATAATGTGTGTGTGTGTGTGCGCAGAGATCCATGTAGATTTTATGATTTGAAGATTCAGTTCAGTTCAAGTCAATTCTCGTGTATGCGTAAATGTACACTCACACACTCACACACCCAGGAGCATGAGTAGGATATGAACGTTCAGGATTTTCATGAATAACAAATGTCTTGAGTAAATGCACATTCGAACTATTTACATTTAAATGCATTCCTATCCAGCTTAATAAATGAGGCCTGTCACTGCTATTCTTGTTTGGTGTCATGGCAGTTGCCCTGAGGCTGCAGAAGCATGAGGAAACTTACTGTCATACTGTGCTGCACCAATTCAGATTGTAACTAATGGCTAAATGAATGAGAAATGGACTTGCCCATTGTATCATCATGTATCTGCAGTTTGTCAATTTTCCTTGATCTGGATTAAGCACTCCATGAAGTGAAATGCAGCACTTTATTATTACGCTGAATTATCTTCAGCTTTGCATTGTTTTCCATTCAAGTACACTGATTGTGTTTCCAGGCAAATTCTTTGTATTTTGTCAACATCAGGTCATTTTGTTTAAAAAAATAATGCTCCATACGGTAGCAATGCGATTGTGAGTAAATAAATGAGTGTTAGCAGTTATGACATGAAAGACCAAAGTGTGATGGTTTAATTGATTTTTAAATTTTTTTTATTTAGGATTGTTATTAAACTATAGGTTGTTATTTCGCAGTATTTTGGGGAAAAAAATATTAGTTTATTTGTTGTAAATGCGTCTACCTTAGCGCTGTTTAATTCTTGATTCTGATTGGCCAGCAGCTCGGACCGCAGCGCTGGCTGCAAGGTTTAATAATTCATATGGTAAAGTTTTGTTGTGAAGAGATGAGAGAAGTGTTTATAGCTGCTGTAAGGTAAATGATGACAGCAACTTATCTGACTCACCAGCGCTCCAAAACATTAAACGTGATAATGAATAGGTAAAAAGTACAATCTGTTATTATTTGATCATGCACTTTCACTGATCATTTTCACTTTCAAGTCATTCAAGTCACTAAAGAAAAAGAAAAAAGTGTCATTTTAATCTGTATTATCTGTGTTCACCAAGTGTTGATCAGTTTGTACCATGTACTGCAAAGACGCACATCTGAGATGTTACTCAATATGTTTTAAAATTGTTGGAGAGTACAGACATGGATATATAAAAAAGTATTAATGTGGCAAAAAAAAAAAAAAAAGTTAGCCATTTTCTTAGCTGCAGATGTTGTGTTTCCTATCTCGTGAAAATCAGGGACATGCGATGAACTCAGTACCGGCCTGAGACACAACATGAAATACAGCTGTGCTGGTATGTGTAGCAGAAGTTTTGTTGAGTAGAAGAATTCACCCTGTTTTACATGGTTCAAAATGTGACGAGAGTCAAATAAACAGACACACTGGACCAGTAAAGTGAAGATTACACAGTGCTAGTGTATCTGGATAAAAACTACCTGGGCAAAAAAAAAAAGGCACCATTTCAGAAGTGTCAAATTATTGGGCTGAATCAAGCAACAAGAAAACAACTAAGGAGATTTGAAATGACTGGAACTGGGTTAAGAACCATCATTTAACACTGTAACGATGCGGGTCGCGCGAGGGGCAGAGCCGTGCTTAAACTGTTCAGAACGGGCAGATCCGCAAGTTGTTACCACGCGGAGTTCTGAACAGGCAAAAGCACGGCCATTTATACACACGGTTGCTAGGCAACGCCGCCGTCAGGCAATCAGCCTGAACGAGCCGCACCTGAGGGCGTGTTTATTTAAGGGTCCTGATACCGGCGCACTTCGTGCGATCATTTAGGTAGCACCGGTGAAGGTATCAGGGCCAAAGAAAAGGAAAGGAAAAAAAATAAAATAAAATAAAAGACAGACAGCTGTTTAGGGACAGAGGCAAAGCCCCAGCCTCTGCCTGTTTAAGACGCCGGCGAGAGAGTGCGAGAGAGAGAGATAGAGAGAGCGGCATGCAGTAGTTCAGCGTGCACGCTCAGTAGTTTGTTAGTGCACGAAGCACAAACTCTCTCTCTCTCCCAAAGTCCTCGGTAGGGTGAACGCCCCGAGAGGACAAGTTGTGTTTTATTTCCAGAGCCCCGTCCGTTCTCGCGTAGACGGCGGAGCTCTGTTTATTTTGTGTTTTCACTTTTTCATTTATTTTTATTTTAGTATAATATTTACTAAATACACAAATTTTATTTCAAATATTTTCCTAATATTGACCTATGCAGCATTCCTATTTTTCTCACCATGTTTGCTCAAGGTGGATAATTTTTTTAGTGTGTGGAAGTGACAGTTTTTCAACGCCTGAAATCACTGAGTCTTCAGTGTGAACTGAAAGCTGGATAGTGACTTGCTGACTTGATGAACAACATAATAATATACGTTAGGAAAACAAAACATTTCATAGCATTAATCAACAGTATGAAGAAAGAAAAAAAGAAAAAAGTTGCTACTAGCTTATTAGTAGTAACTGCTAATTAGCCAGGAGTAAATTCAAATAGCTTTGGAACTTGGGGTGTAAAATAACATGATGTAACAACAATGAACTGATAATCAAAGTAATTGTCAACAGTGATATAACACCATCGTCAAATGTGATACAACACCATCGTCAAATGTGATATAACACCATCGGCATGTCTACACCATACAGTATCACGCTGTCGCAATTTGCACCGATGTTCAACTGTAACACATTTAGCATAGGAACGCCTCGGTTTAACAGAGAAGTGTGGCAGAACGAGTTATCTGTCCAAAACATGCTAAAAGATCTCTGTTTCTCTCCAATAAAACAGGAGATAAGCCGATCATGTGTTAATCTGGGATGTTTTGTGCAGGTGCTCTAATCTCTCTGATGTAAACTGAAGCTGACGCTGAAGCCCCAGTCCTACTTCACACATGGTCTTGGGGTTCTCAGGACTTGTGGTGCCTTTGCTTTCTCTCAAGGTAGATAGATAGATCGATAGAACCTTATTGTCATAGCACAGGTACTATGACAATAAGGTTCTATCTATCTATCTATCTATCTATCTATCTATCTATCTATCTATCTATCTATCTATCTATCTATCTTAGTGGCTGCCATCTGAGGGTAGTTTTTCCTTGCCACCGCCGCCCTCGTCTTGCTCATCAGGGACAATCTGATCATTTTAATTCATACACATTTTTCACATTTCATACAAATTTCCAATTTTTTTTATTGTGTAAAGCTGCTTTGCGTCAATGACAATAGTTAATAGCGCTATACAAATAAAATTAAATAGAATTGAAAGTTAGCATTGTCACCTCGCACGTCCAGGTCCTGGGTTCGATTCCCCGAGTCGGGTCTGTGTGCATGGGAGTTTTGTATGTTCTCCCCATACTTGGTGGGTTTCCTCCAAGTCCTCTGGTTTCCTCCCACAGTCTAAAGACATGCAGATCAGGCTAACTGACATTTCCAAATTGCTTGTAGTGTCTGAATGCACATGTGAATGTTGACAAGAGGTCCTACCACGGTCGTATAAATGGGATTAAATACAATGATAATCACCACTGGCCTACTCGGTCTCTAGTTGGATGTATATATATTGATTCAGTTATGTATCATGAAGCGTGTGAATTAGTGATGGGCTGTTCATGAACGATTCGTTCTTTTTCAACAATGCTTTAATATGACTTTAATGTGTTCTTTAAGAGAAACGTGTAGTCTCAGAGAGTGATTTGTTCACTTTCTACTGGGTGCGCAAAGCATCGCAAAACCACCGTAAGTTAAGTACAGGAAACAGAAATGAGTAGTTACCTTTGAGTCTTTTGGTCCGAGTCGTTTGTTCTTTTGTCACATGACTCATATAGACGCTATGAAGTGCAATAGATTCAAAAGAACGAATGACTCGGACTAGAAGATATGAGAGGTGAGCTGCTCATTCTGTTTATAATATGTCCTTAGCTGCATTGTAATATTTTCATTACTGGAACTATAGCCAAGATTTGTGTAGACGTGTTGGGAGTCTGTTTGTTGAAAATGTAACATTTTATTTTATTTCTGATCAAAAGAACGAAATTAACTAAATGACTCAAAAAAAAGATCCGTTCATTTTGTTGGACGAGATTTAAGGAACCGAGTCACTAAAATGATTCAAACTTCCCATCACTAATGTCAATTCATGTATCATCAGACTGACTCCAAAATCGAGTTTACCATTTGAGGTGGTAGCCTGTTTCAGTTTCTCTATAAAAGACTACAGGTGGAACGCTCTAAACTATTCACACATTCCCAGGTAGCGCAGCATCTATCTATATACAAATCTATATATCAATCTATATATCAATCTATACATCTCTGTGTCTGTGTGTATGTATCTATGTATATATATTAGATTAGATTAGAATCAACTTTACTGTCATTGTGCCGAGTACAATATTTATAATAAACAAATATAATGTGTTATACAAACAGGTATACAAAAAGGCATTTGGTAACAGAGTTATGGTATATATAGTGATATAGTACTGTACAGTGCAACTGTGCATTTTTTCCGAGTTTCTGAGATATGAAGCCGTCTTTTCCTCCAAATCTCTCCCGACCGTGTGTTGTGCAGGTGAACCTGATTTGCTTAGCAGCACGTGTTTTAGACCGCAGAGGTTTTGCATGACAGGGACTGACCAGAGGTTGACCTTAGTCTGAGTTTGTTTTTAGATTTGTTGAGAGGGACACACCCACACGCGCACGCACACACGCACGCACACACACACGCACACACACACACACACCATCGTTGTGCCATATTGTTACCCTACTGTGTTATTCCAATACTGTGTTTACTACAATGGGATGGATAATAAGTCCTGCTGGCCCTTTAAGACAAGCAGGTAGGTGTGTGTGTGTGCGTGTGTGTGTGTGTGTGTGTGTGTGTGTGTGTGTGTGTGTGTGTGTGTGTGTGTGTGTGTGCGCACTTCCCTGGTGATGCTGCAGAATGGAGGACAAGATGGAGTCACAGAGCTGCACTCCTTCAGTGCTCTCCTTCTGGGTGTGTGTGGTGGTGGTGGTGTGCGTGTGTGCGTGTGTGTGTGTGTGTGTGTGTGTGTGCACCTTGAGTTGTTCCAGCGGTTTTGCATCTCTAAAGAATACAGGACAATGGACTGATGTCTCCTGGCCATTGATGCTTTCCAAGTGCCATAACAGTGGGGGGCTGGAAAGAAGTGAATTAAGTTTTTTGAGTGTGTGTGTGTGTGTGTGTGTGTGTGTGTGTGTGTGTGTGTGTGTGTGTGTGTGTGTGTGTGTGTGAGTGAATTTAAATGCGGCTGTAGCGTGACCCCGGAAGCTAGTGAAGGAAATCTTCAGTGTTTTTCAGCCTAATCTACATACCTCTTCAGTAGTGTGTGTGTGTGTGTGTGTGTGTGTTTGTGTGTGTGTGTGTGTGCATGTGTGTGATTAGTAATGTTGTAGATTTTTTTAAACATTTCTGTATAGGTATCAAACAGCTGAAAAACAAAATGTGATCATTTGAATCATAAGAGTATCTCACAGGCAGCATGTTAAATTATTTAAATGTGTCATGTGTGTGTGTGTGTGTGTGTGTGTGTATGTGTGTGTGTGTGTGCGTGTGCGTGTGTGTGATTAGTAATATTGTAGATTTGTTAAAACATTTCCGTATAGGTATCAAACAGCTGAAAAACAAAACGTGATAATTTGAATCATAAGAGTATCTCACAAGGAGCATGTTAAATGATTTAATCATCAATGTGTCATGTGTGCGTCACAGATGCGTTTCTAGTTATCGCACTAATAATAACAGAATAATAGCCCAATCGTAATAAATCATCATCATGTAAAAACACCTCAGTGTGAACAGTCTGACCCTAACTGACCTGATAAAAATTAAATAAATTAATTTTTCAGTTGGAATTTGGCGGGAAATTATAACCTTTGATAATCCATTCAACATGATAAATATGATCCATCTGCATGTTTGTCTCATGTTGGAGTAAATACATTCTTACCGTGCATGTTTGCCCCACATGGGGGTAACATTAAGTAATGTAAAGTGTTTCCAGGAGAAAAATGTATCTTCTGTTCCTGATTAGTAAATTCTGTGAGAACAGCTCACTCTTCCACCTGTCTTCAGAGTTTCATCCACTGGCTGAAGAAGTGGCACTGATTTACAGCGTTTTCACTGATTTAGGGCCGCAGGATTGTTTCCGAGAACACTTGACCCCCAAAGTCTGGGAAATTTTGATTAGTGAGAACACAATCATTCAGCGCTCTGGAACCGTGCCGTCCGCTGGATAGGTGGTCAGTAGAACAATACATCGGACTCGGCCATGGATCTGATCAGATATGGAAGTCAACGGTACCTGAGCACGGAAGTAGATCCCTGTTTGGACGCGACATCGTCAGTGCCCTCGGTTTCCTCTGAAATATCCGCATGTTACAATACGTCTGTGCTCAGGTACCGTTGGTTTCCATATCTGATCAGATCCGAGTATGATATATTGTTCTACAGTCTCAGTCTCATTCACCCACTCATTAACCTCCTTGTTCTTCTCTTGTGTTTAATGGCGGCTCACAATCCGAGTAGGTATGTACTGCCACCTGCTGTATCGGAGGGTGTAAATACGAGAGTGTACCCGCGAATGTAGAACAAAAACAAAAACAATGTGCACACTGGCCAGCAGGGGATGGTGAAGTGGTGGGTGGGTGCAATTGTTTCTGGGCATGATACAAATCAATCGAGCCTAATCTGAAAACGCTCCTTAATATCTCGGCTCTACGGCTGTGTAGGTCAAAGGATGAGATTGGCGAAGGGCTACGTGCACACAGAGATTTCACAGGAGACAAACGAAAGCTCTCTAACTTCAAGCATTTAACCAATCAAAGATGAGAATGACATCTTGTAACCAATCATAACGGAGAAGGCGGGATTTGTAGGAAAAGATGTGAAGTCTAACCCGACCTGAGAGGTAAAGAAAATTATGTCTTCTTATTTTTCTGTTATGCTTCAAGCAGAATAAACACTCAGAATCAGTTACACATTCTGATTAACTGCCTTCAGCATGTTAACACACCCTGTGTTTACATGCAAACAGTCCGTGTTAACAGTTAAATTGGAATCTGAATGATTTTAGTCAGATTGAAGAAGTTTTGTTTGTGTCAACTACAGTATACTGTATATGGGAATCACCAGGAAGCAGCCGATACGATATCACCACAACACCGATCGATTTGTATTGTGATGTTGTAAATCTTGTGATTTTACATATATCATGATTCATTATTCTTTTTTTTCTTCTTTTTTTTATAATTTTGTTACAATTCTAAACAAACCTTGCAAATAATTGTCCGCCAAGGTGTGAATAGGTTAGAGCGCCACCTAAAGGATTATAGAGAAACAGTGACATTTGGCCACCTCAAATGCAAACAAATAAATAAAAATTTGAATATATATATATTAAAAAAAATTACAAGAAACGCAGCTAAGAAAAAGCTTTAGGATGAGCGTGACCTGAGAGAGAATTTAAATCTATCAAGTTATCCTTAAGGTGCTCAGTCAGCTTTCGAACCCTGAAGCAGCGTACTATAAAGCAGGCTTGTAGTTCTTTGCAGCTACCTTAAGGTTTTGTGTTACCCGAGAAAGGAAACATCAACAGACCTGTTTATGGTAATCACACAGACACTGCAGAATCAGTCGTGCCTGTGGAAGCAACACATGGAGCTCCAGAGCGCCGCAAAAGACGTTACAGTGTTGTGGGCTCTGAACTTAACAAACCACACAAATATCCTGAAAAAGTGTGTGTATAATATATATATATATATTTCTTGTTTTTTGAACAGCACGATTTCAAACTTTAACCTAAATAACTACGACAAATTTGATACTAATGCTCGGTGTTTGAGTATGGTTACTATGGTAACAGCTCATTCACAGGGAGCCATACAGTCAACACTCCGCAGAGCCTAATAAATAAACAAGGAAAAAATAAAAAGTAATGAAGACAAACACAGTAGAGGTTTCTGTTGGGGAAGAAGAACAGAAAGTTCAAAGAACTGAAAGAGACCGAGACGAGGTTGGTAAAGGAACGAGTGTATGAGCAAAGAAGAACTTTAGGATGGGCTGCAACGGCAAAATAATCGAGGCTGTGGTTGCAACTTGGTCTGGTCTGCTGCTGAACGGTCTTCTCGCGTCTCACAGTCTGGCCTGAAGGTGCTCGGGATCTCTTTCCCTCCATCGCCGTCCATCTCTCTCTCCATTTCTCCTCTTAGTGGAGGTTAACAGGTGCTTAATGCTGCAGTTTCACTAGAGCTTGCAGCAGTGTGTGTGTGTGTGTGTGTGTGTGTGTGTGTGTGTGTCCCGCAGCAGGAAAACACTGTGTGTGTTTGTTTGTATGTGTGTCCCGTCTAAAACATGACCATTGTTATATGATGCAGTAAATGTCGTTGACAGGCAAGTCCCTCTCTCTCTCTCTCTCTCTCTCTCTGCTCCCTCACTCTGTCTTTGTCTCTCTGCTGCTTCATTTCCATTCCATTCTGTCCTCCCAGCTGCTGCTGCCTACTAAAGCGGAGTTATCCCTTATCCCTCTCAGCCCTCCCTCCCTCTCTCACTCTATCTCTCCCTCCCCCCACCTGATCTCTCTCTCTCTCTCTCTCTCTCTCTCCCTCTCCTCCCTTGCTCTCTCATTCTTCAAATCCTCTGCCGACCGCCAGCCCTCCTGTGCTCCGCCGTAACTCTTTCATTTGGTTTGCTTTTCACGCTCCCGTCGTCACTATTTCTCCCTCTCGGTCTCTTTTCTTCCCGTCTCAGTCTTTCTGCCGTGCATTATTGTTTTTTTTTTCCCCCTCTCAAATACCTTTCCTCCCTCACCATGATTGCGCGGGACACGTTTTTCTGCTAGCCGTCGATACAAAGAGAGGATTACCGCTTGATCGGAGAGAGGAGCGTGTGTGTGTGTGTGTGTGTGTGTGTGTGTGTATGAGAGTGTGAGTGTTTGTGAGAGAGCGAGAGAGAGGGAGAGAGAGAGCTGGAGGAGACTGCTGTCCTGCTCTCCATTTCCACATCCAGGTAAGAGTCGTTCTTTTGCTTTTGTCTTTGACAGCATGCAGAAATAAATCACGTTGTAGATCTGCAGCGCTCGGTGTTTATGCTGGGGGAAAATCAAGTGCAGTGGGATTGTGGGAAATCAGGCCCGGTGTGTCAGATGATTTGGCGCCTGGGGACGGACGGACGGATGGATGGATGGACCGTGCGCTCTCAGTGGCTGCACCGATGTCGCTCTCGCCGTACTAGATGAGCTCCGTGCTGCTCAGTTCAAGGCTCGTGTGATCACGGTGAATGGATCGGGTTATATCTTGACGAGCTACTCTGAGCTCGGGTGATTTGATTCACGCCGTTGTTGACCGAACGCAGGCCGCCGTGGCACATCAAAGCCACGTCACATTGTGTTAGGATGCACTGGATACGTGATTATGATTTCCCAGGCTGTGATATGTTCCGGGGCTGTTGCATCGGTGATGCTGGGTGTGCTGTTTTGAGCTTGTATGCAAATCTGGGATTATTTAAAACACTTCAGGGTTGGCGTGTGTGTGTGTGTTGAGAAATCTGCTGGTTTGGGCTGCATCAGTGTAGTGAGTGTAGTGAACTGAATCAGAGAATAGAACAGAGTGTGCTTGTAATGCCAGATGATGCCAGTTTACACATTACTGTGTGTGTGTGTGTGTGTGTGTGTGTGTGTGAAGGCCTGAGTCCACTAAAATTGCTGTAAAGGAATACAGAATGTATTAAAATGCCTAATGTTAAACAGATTGTGGTTACTAATTACTGCTAGCATTTCCTTTACTCTTGCTGGATGAAGCAGTGGAGATTTAAACAAACAACTGATTCCTGTTTATAGGAAAGATTTGCGGTGGTGGTGGTGGTAGCACTAGAGCTTACAGAAACAACACTGGGATTGCTTCTTTACTACTACTTATGTCATGCTATAAATACATATTCTTACAGAGTGTGTGAGTTTGTTCTTGTATGAAATCCATCAAGTCTCAGTGTCTAGGCCATTTTTTAAAATAGCCTGTACAAACCAGTATGTTCCATGAACCGAGATGCTGATTTATCTATTCAATCATTTATACATGGTTGATGGAACCAAACGCGCCTCCAGTCTTTGTATCTGTGTGGGGTTTGTGTATGTTCTCCTCATGCTCGGGAGGTTTCATCTTACAGTCCGAAGACCTGCGTGTAGATTTGCGTGTGTACGTTTGCTCTTGTGCCCTGCAATGGGGTGGCACCTCATCCAGGATGTCCCCCTGTCTCGTTCCCCAAGATAGACTCCAGGCCTCCGGTGACCCTACAACATACAGTGTACTTATACAACTACGGTGTAGTATTGATTGGATGGATAGATGGATTTTGTATGGTGCTAGGACCGGAAAATAAAGACCAGCAATTTTCTTTCTG
This sequence comes from Clarias fuscus, assembly GCA_030347435.1. Classification (NCBI taxonomy): domain Eukaryota; kingdom Metazoa; phylum Chordata; class Actinopteri; order Siluriformes; family Clariidae; genus Clarias; species Clarias fuscus. Next base: position 12,081,035 of record CM059213.1, on the reverse strand, counting down.
AATTGTTTGCTTTCCCTGGAAGTTGTGAAGTCTTACTCTGCACTGTTTTCAACCTGCAGTGTCATTGTGTTGAATTCAGTGTTGTACTCGTCTAGTCACGGAAATCTTAAAAACAATAAGTCACACTGCAGTCTAGCATTTCATTTACAGCATTTGGCAGACACCCTCATCCAGGGCAACTTTTTCAGGGCTTTTTTATCTCATTACATATCTGAGCATACTCAAGGGCCCAGCAGTGGCAACTTGGTGGTGCTGGGCTTCGAACCTGAGACCTTCCGATCAGCAGGCCAACACTGTACCCACTGAGCTCGACCCCCCCTGACCCATGTTGCTTTGGGCCAACTGTTTTTAGGCTCACACATTGGCATAGAGTTAAAGACTGAAGTAATAGCTGAGCTCACAGCTTCTGTACGATAAATATCAATGTTCTGTCACAAGCATCACAGGCCATTCAAGGTATCAGTGAAAGTTTTTTTTAAGCATATTGAACACAGCCCAGGTCATGCATAAAGTTTGAGCCTTTCTATCATGTGGTCAGACTTATTGAGCGTAACTCTTCGTGCTCTATGCGAGCACTATCAAGATCATAGGTCATGTGGTAACCATGAGGTATTTTTTAAACTCTTAGACTCTTAAAGTCTTACGGAGAACAACACTCTCTCGTTACTACGATACCCAGAAGCCTCGTCAGAGTTCATGCTGGGGTTGAGGAGACCTAGATTGAATAGGAAAATTGTGAAACTATCATACAGTACTCTGATCTTCAGGAACAATACTTATTAGTGATGGGAATTACCAGGGAACATCAGATACGATATTATTGCGATGCCTAGGTACAGATTCCATTTGTATTATGATATTCATGAATATTCTGTTCGCATAATATGTTTTTTTTTTTCAGATTACCAGCAAATAATTTGCCCGTACCACACAGGATGCTGTGCTGCCAGTTAATGTGTAAACAGTTTAGAGTGCACCACCTGTAGGATTATAGAGGAACTGCAACATTTTACCATCTCTAATGCAAACTCATATAAACTATGAAAAATAATAATAATAAAAAACGTGATTTTGGAGTCACTGTGGCGATACATGGACTGCCATACAAAATAATCATGATGCATCACCGAAATGATCTCTATTGCATGTGTACAACAATAGTTAGTTTTTTTAGTCTAAGTTTTGCTTAAAAAAATGTTTATAATATTAATTTATTTACTTACTTATTTATATGTCCTCTGTTTTGTCCTGAATTTGGTCTTTGGTCAATTCTGGCATCCAGTTACCATTCAGGAGGCATGAATTCTTCCTCCAAGACACATGAAGCCAGACAATCACTTTTCCTTAATTTTTTTTACCGTCTGACAAAAAAGTGCTATCCGCCCTCTTCCACATACACAAGATGGACACACGTTGCTCTCTGGTGTACAGTAACTGGGATTCAAACCTGCGATTCACAGATCATAAGGAGGAGGATATAAGGTTTTCGTAGTTAGTGTGAAATTTGTAATAACAATAAGGTTGTAAGCAGGACGATCTGAAAAAGATTTGCAGTTTCTGATTTCAAAAGCTGCAACGTCACAGCCGGTCAGTGTTATAAAACCTAAAGAATATGTTACGCGGTAGTGTGTCATTATATCGCTCGTCCCTAGTCGAAAGCAATGTGTTTACAAGCTTGTTTGTGTGTGATTAGGTTTTTCCACGGTCAGCAGATATTTTTTCGAAGTGAAGCTTGATTTTTAATGATGAAGAAAAAAAAGGGCAACGGTGCAGACATGTGGGCGGGCCTGAGGGAGGAATGTAGGATAAGGGGACCAAAGACTATCAGACATGTCCAGCTCATAAAGGACAGATGGCCAGTGCTCTCTCTCTCTCACACACACACACACACACACGCACACACACACACACACACACACACACACACACACACACACACACACACACACACATTTATCTAATTCATGTCCTAGCTTTGTAGAGGGCCCAGTGGTACACAGAGCCTCTTTTCACATGACGAGGCAGCCGGCTGCAGGCAGAAAGAGAGGAGAGAGAAGATTTCCCATCTGCAGAGAAGAGGAAAAGCTCGCAAGCTCGGAAAAGGAGTGCAGAGCTGTTTAGAAATTGGGGATGAGAGAGAGAGAGAGAGAGAAAAAGCAAAGGAGAGGAGATGAGGAGAGGAGGGGAAGAGAGGAGGGGTGGTTATTGTGGCACAAACGGTAGAGGTCAGGTCCAGATGCTCCCAAAACAAAAGAGTCTTTCTCAGGAAGCAGCAGGGGGAAGCGTGGCACTCAGCATTGTGTGTGTGTGTGTGTGTGCGTGTGTGTGTGTGAGACAGAGAGAGAGAGAGAGAGAGAGAGACTCACTGCATTGCAGGCTGTTTTGCTAGTAGTCTGTCTTAATGACCAGTATTCACCCAGGCTCCAGGCACTAACTGGCTACAGGCCTCTGGTGTGTGTGTGTGTGTGTGTGTGTGTGTGTGTGTGAGAGAGAGAGAGAGAGAGAGAGAGAGAGAGAGAAAGGATTGGTACAGGCTTCCACCCAAATTGAAATGCTGCTTGCCAGAGTTGCTGATTGGCTAAAAATTAGCTACAGAATAGGTCTTTTTCCTAAATGTGATAAGGAAGGAAATTGTTAGAGGAAGGAAGGTGACAGCGAGGGCAAGCAAATGCTCACCAGACTTTCTTTCTCTTCATCCTAAACTGGATCTGTCTTCTTCCATGTTGGGTACCTGCATCGGAACGTGGTCACCTGACCATCTCAGCCTCGTGGACGTCTCTCTGAAGCGCTGCCTCACAGTGAGAAGCACACAGTTATTTAGGGAGAATTTAAATGGTGTATCATGTTGCTTCATCTTGGGGAGTAAAAACATGTATGCTAATGTATACGCTAAACTTTCACCACATCATAGCCGAAAACCAGCGATATCCGTGTTGAACTGTAGACTGTGCACCGCGATGTTTAACAGACCGCCCACTCCTCTCCACTCTGAGTTTCCGCAGCCAGTGTGTGTGTGATCGACAGTATCGAAAACTCTTACATTTTAAAGAATCTGCTTATCTAGGTCTAGGATACTAGCACTACATGTAAGAGGAAAACTGTTAGCCTTAATACTTGATACCTGTCTAGAATAGTATACAACTGTTACTTCAGTTAGGACATGGAACATCATTCCAGTCTAGGAATCCAGTTTAGGATACAGTGCATTTTTCTTCAGTTTGAGGTTAGGTTAGGCGTCCCATCTTTCCCAACAAATCCTGCCTTCTGCGTTATGATTGGTTGCAGGAATTCAGTCTCATCTCTGATTGGTTAGATGCTTTACTATGTATGAAATGCAAGTCCATCAGTGCACCTTCATCAGCCAGAGAGCCAGTGGATGAAAGTAAAAACAGGTAAAGAGAGAGTTATTCCATTTTACAATAACCTAATGTTACCCCGGCGTGGGGCAAACATGCCCAGAAAGAATATATTTATTGATTAGATCAAGTGTTTGCATGGCTAATGTTTACCCATTGAACAAGCTATCAAAGATCAAAGATTTAGACCACGCCTCTGATACTTTCTCATAGATTTGATTGAGATGCTTGCATGATGCACATTCATTCAGATTGGTCTGTTATTCCCATTATTAGTGGAGTGGAATATCAGGGTCCATGTAAACATATCCAGTATCACATAGTGCTGTACTACACACACACGGCAGCCATCTTTTATACGCACACATGTACTTAACAGTAACTAGTAAAAAGGATTAGCCAAAATTTGTTCTGGCGTTACGGAGCACCTGTTTACAAAGCACTCTCCATTAGGACAAGGCTGGAGTCGACTGGAACTGGAACCTGCACAGAGATCTGACCCCAACTTCACTGAAAACTTTTGGGATGATGTCCTCACCTGACATCAGAGCCTGACCTCACTAACGCGCTGAATGAGCAGAAATCCTCACATAATCTAACGTAAAGCCAGAAGAATGCTGGCTGTTAAAGCAAAGTGAAAAACCAAGCCTGTGGTTTGTTCAACGGTATGTTCAAGGCATACAAATTTTTAACAATATAGCGTAGGAAGAGTGAGCTGAAGGATTTGGGCTGCTGATGTTAACATGGCAGTGATAATAAACAATATCAGCAGCATCAACGCAAGAGATCTGATGTACATTCAGCCGACACCCTTATCCCCATTTACTTACATTTGATCACATTTTACGTCTGAGCGATAAGGGGGTTGCTTGTGGGCCCGAGAGTAGCAATTTGTCGTTGGGATTTGAGCCTGGGACCAGGCGATCGGTAGTCTGACGCCATAACCACTAAGCTACCCCTGTGCAGCATTACACCTCTACTGGAGTTATGAAGACAAAGGAAAGGACATTCCACTCATTATGACGTGAATCATTTGCTGATACCGATAACTTGTAAAATTACAGATTTGTTATGTTTCCGTGCAGAACCACATTGGTTGAGGGCAAAGTGCAATAATTTTGTGCAAGTTTCATCTTCTCAGTCTGCTGTACTGTACATCACCCCTCTTTCTCTCTGCCACCAAACATTAAACTTTTACCCTGGATAGAGGAAAATGTTTTTATTTAAAGCATTCAGCCTAGCACATTGGTACCCTTTAAACAAATCTGTGAAAAAGAAATAAGTCTCGTTGGTTGAAATTTTCTTCATGAAAATGGAATACTTTTGCAGTTGCGTAATATGTTCGGTCTTTCGATGCTCGCATCTTCTGCTCGCTACTCTCGGCTCCAAATGGCTGTAGCATCACCTGGGAATTGAACTCGCGATCTCCAGAATTTACCATTGCGTCGTTTTGTGTTTAAATGAACCCCATGTAAAGTGCGCTTGGAGAACTTTTCAAAATAAAAGCAATAGATCGTTGTTTTGCACAAGTCTGGTTATGATTATGTGATACGAATGAACTTCATCTTAGAAACAACTCAGACACGAAAAGTAGTAGTTACCTGACCGTCTTGTTCTCTGGTTTCCACCAAAAGACATGGTAGGAATTAGATTGTTCTCTCTGAGGCTGCTTTCACAATAGGCCTGGTAGATTCATACATTGCACCCTCCCTTTTCCCCATTTGCTCTCCTATACAGTAGGTGGCAGTATGTATTCAGACACAAAGACGAAGAAGAAGAGTACAAGGAAGTCAATTTTTGAGCTCAGGCTAATATTACTGATACTTCTGAAAAAATGTCAAGCGCAACCGTCTTGCATGCCTTCCTACTTTATCAGCTATCACTGTGTAGTTCAGATGCTGTCCACACACACACACACACACACACACACACACTATGACATCACATTCAACAGCGGTCCACTTCCGTGTTCAGATACGGTCGACTTTCATATTTGATCCGAGCCGTACCTGAGGATGCTGTACCGAGCTTGATAACACTTTGTAAAGCAGACTCCAGCATGCAGACATTAACTGAATGTTCATATTAAGCAAACAGTCTGAAGTTTAGGGTCAGGGGTAGCGGGATCTGTGCCAGAGACTGTAGAGTGTCTTCCCACCTCATACCCGGTGTTCAAAGTATAAGTTTAGAATGAACTCTAAGACTAACCGGGGAAAAGCGCTTACTGATGATGACTCAGCGTTTTTTTTCCTTTTTGTTTTGTTTTGCTTTCACAATAAAAAACAATAATTCTCTAATGTACTGCACAGAAAACACAACTAGATGTATAAGATCTTGCTGGAATAATGAAGCGTTAGTTCCTTATTGGCGTGTGAAACGTGCTCGATACTCATGAACGCCGGTTGTTATGGAAAACTGGAGCTCTCGATTCCCAGGCTGATATGGAATTATGTCAGGAGCAGCAGAGCAGATTAGTGGGTTATACAGCGATCGCAAACCTGTACAAATCGAATGCAAATGTATGATTTCTGAACACACATTAACGAACCCCAGCTGGTGTAGTAACTTATTTTGCGTTTAATTCAGTTTATCCGGGTCTCTTTCGGCGCTGTGAGCTCTACCTCACTGAACACCACTGATGGATCAGATAGAGCAGCGTTGTAAAAATGAAAGCTTTTATTCATTCCATAACCGAAGACGAGACAGAACTATTCATCTCACGTATCCCTATTGTAAAGATTTAGGTCAAGTCTGCGGCCGTCATGCTAAGGATTATGGGTAAACCCGTCTCAGGTGAACGGTATGTGGTGGAATTGATTCTTATTGGGCACTTTGGGAAGAACTCAGGCCTCTAATCCAGGAAATGTGACCACTACGACTTATGGGAGAAAACATTAGTCCACTTGATGAAACCAGAGATGCTGCTACTGACCAGTGAGTCTAGTGTTATCTTAATGAGATTCGGTATTGACTGATACTCCACCCTGACACAGCACTAAACTGCACATTGCTCGTGCATGCCGAAGGTCAGGATACATACAACTATGTCATTACGTTTAACTGGTTTGTTAAAAGATTTACCTGGAGCAGTAAGCCCAAACCAAACATTGCTGATTCAAGCAGTTGTTCGATTAGCCAATCACCTGGCAGCAAATTCACACAGATACGGGTCAGAAGCTTCAGTTGATGTTCACATTCAATAAATAAATAAATGCGGTGATCTTGTTGTGTTTGACTGTGCTTGTTGGTAACACATGCGGTGGTTTAAGTATTGCAGAAGGTACTGATCTTCTGGGATTTTTATACGCGACAGTCTGTTGGGGAAACTGTTGGTGGGAGAAAAAAAAATACCCAGACTGATTTGCGCTGAAAGGACGTCTGCGGTAACTGTGACTATAACCATTCTTTACAAACCATGCTGAGCAGAAAAGCATTTCAGAACAGAACTGTGTTGTGCAATGTATTAAACTTTGTGCACTTAGCAGTGTGCATATGTTTTGTCTGTTGTATCGGGCTACTCTTTGACCTGTCTACACACTTCATAAAATATCCATTCTTAGAAAATGAGCTCACTGTAGAACCGTGGAGAAAGAGCTATTTAAGGAAGTTATGTCTTTGTTTACCACTTATCCATCAGGCTGCTCTTGTCTCACAGGCTTTAGAAAGCCATAGATCAGATTTTTAAAAGAATCATTTCAGCACAACTTTTGTAACGTCGCCATGTTTTCCGGACTTTACAGGAACCGCAACCGCCCACAAAAACGTAATGCAGTTTAATTGTACTCTTTATATAAAGTAGCTATCTCCTGCTGCCTTTTCATTAAAACCAATTAGTAGTCAAACTGCATAACAGATGCAGTAACGCTCTCCACACTCCTTACTGGTCTGTGGCACGTCTTTGTCTTCTACTCCCTGCTTTTCTAGTTTTCTAAATCTTAGTACAGGATGTTCAAACACTTGACTGGCACCGTAGCCAGAACTTTTTGGTACATTACGGCGAAGCTGGACGACGGTCAGAGACTCTGGTTAGTCTTCAGAGAGTCGGCCACTGGTGATTTTTTACATTCCTAATGAAAGACATGATGGAGGGATGAATCATTCCTCCAACTAAAAATAACATTCCTAGTTTTTTAGCCTTCCTTTTTTAGAAGCCACAGTGCGCTAGTGTGTGTGTGACCCATTTTTGACATCTCTTTGGCCTAATACTGCGAAAGAGCTTACTTATAGCTGCATGTGTGGTGTGTGTGTGTGTGTGTGTGTGTGTGTGTGTGTGTGTGTGTGTGTGTGTGTGTTTGTGAGATTTGTCCACTGAGGATGCTGGATGTTTAAACAGTTCTGCTTTGGCTCGTGGGCCGACATGATACCTGTGCTTACATTTCTCAGAGATATGACGATGGTGTAAGGTACACACTGATCTTCCTGCACATCAAACAGGCAGCCAGTAGGTAAGGAGGGTTAGGTATTGAACACACAACTGAACATCCTGACTCCAGTTTAGGTAATGAATGGGGTTATATAAAATTTTTATTAAGCTCATCAGACGATGGACTACAAACTAGACATGGGGGAAAAATTAATTCACTAATGTATCACGATTCTTTTGTGTTCAAATTATTCGCGTTTCTTATTTGTATGTTTGCATTTGATGTGGTAAAATGTTTCCATTCCTCTCTGGTGCACTCTAAACTATTCACAGATTGGTCATGTTTGGAGCAAATGATTTGGTAAGCTTGTTTAGAATTGTAACAAAATCTTAAAACAAATCGGTATCGCGATAATGTTGTGCCCATGGTTGATGCCCCTCGCTACTACATACCATAGTTTCCACATTTGCATTAACACGAATGCCGGGAGCAGCTGTTGTAAAAAAAATTAATCCACCGCTTCGGATTGAAGAATCCGACAGCGCTGTGGTGTTAGTGATGATAATGCTGAGTGATACAGGGAAACATAGATCTGACAGGGGAACAGGTACTCGGAGTAGTGCTAGTGTGAGTTGTAACCTTGTTCGATCTTGAAGATCTCGTTAGGATTTGCTGCCGCAAGCGGGAGAGCTGCAGTATTGATTATCAGACGATCGATATTACTGACCAAGTGCCACCACCGTGTTGAAGTGTTAAGAAGATTACTATACGCTTTGTGGGTCAAAATGCACACATGGAGATGAAAACACCATTTACTTCATAAAAAAAAAAAAATAAAACTATTTATATATATATGCTGGATGATGTTTATCTGTGGAATTTTATTTATGGGGGTACATGTTGACATTTTCCCCTCATCTTTCCTCGTTTCAATTCCGTTTTATTTATATAGCATTTGTAACAATGGTCATTGTCGCAAAGCAGTTTTACATGACGGAAATGAGTTTGAGAATGTGAGTAAATATGTACGTCATAACAGAATGACAAGGAAAAACTCCCAGAGACGGTAATAGGAAGAAATCTTGAGAGGAACCAGACTCCACCGGAAAACCCATCCTCATTTGGGTGATGTCAGAAGGATATAGCAGGAATTGACCTGCAGTCGTTAGGAGGCTGTAGTTAGACCTCATTTCACAGAATCCTCCACCTCCACAGTAATTACCAATACTAGACCTCAGCGCCTGTTAGATAATTGATCGATAAGCAGTAGTGTAGTTTGGTGTGAACCACATTCTGTCATTTGTGTAATATCATCAGTTGTAGAAGTCTATCCATCCATTGTCTATACCGGTTGTCCTGTGTAGGGTTGCAGGGGGGCCTGGAATCTGTCTCAGGCAGGGGCCACCCTGGATGGAGTGCCAGCTGGAGATGTGGATCATAAGTATGCTGTTTTAGTTTGATTAGATTTTTGAGCAATGTGATTTTCAATTTAATGTTTGGTAACACTCAAATATACTGTCTATATTTCTATAGGTTTTAAAGTAACCAAAACTAATAAATGTATGTAATATGCATTGAAATGCTGTGTAACTATAATTTTTTCCCACTAATTTGAGGAGGTGTTGCACCAACTGGGTATGAACTTAAAAGTAGTAGAAGAAGCGATAACTTCGCAAAAAGAAGATGGAAGCAGTTTGCATTTTCTGCAGAGACTGTTATATTTTTAAGGAATTCATAATTTTTTGAAAATTTAATATTCAAATTGAGCATATATTGTAAAGTTATGCAAATAGTTCAAAAAGTGTGACTCAATATTAAATCAAAAACAGACCCATTGATTAAATTAAACAATCAACAAAAATGTTAACAGCTTTAGTGGGCACACATGCACGCACGCACACACACGCACACACACTCAAAATCCCAGACTATTGGCAGTTTGGATACCTACATTGTATGTCTTTGGAGTGTAGGAGGAAACTGGAGAACCCAGAGGAATCCCACCAAGCATGGGGAACACATGTAACTTCCACGCACACAGATAACTGGCGAGATTCGAACCCCCAACCCTGATGCTGTGAGGCCACACGGCTAATCAATAAACCACTGTATATTTTACTCTGCTTAGTGTCAGAAGCTAAAACTGGTTGTATGTTGAAAGACATGTTCACCAGACACCAGACAGACTCTCAGACGCACCTGTACACCTGCCTGTTCGTGCGATTCTTCAACCAGCCAATCACGTGGCAGCAGAGTAATTCATAAAACCATGAAGGTCCAGGAACCATGAAGGTCCATCAGAACGAGGAAGGCGTGTGATCACAGGGAACAACAACAAAATATCCTCCAGAAAGTGCAAGAAAACTTTTCTTGGTGAGACGAATGGGGGAATGTTTGAAGATGACAGCTCAACTCTCAGACCAGCATCTTACAATTCATGGGACGTCTTGAGGTGGACAGACTACATACTGGTTGAAGACCGACTTGGACACTAGAAAGACAATTCCTAAGAATTACATTTGTCCCTCAGAATCGCCATATGATGCACTTGCTTTAAACCAAAGTGTATCCTAGAAACATCATTCTAGACAAACGTGAACCGACACCAGAGTGCCGGGGTACTAATGTACATGCGATCACTCGTCAGAGAAAAATCCTTCATTTAGTGATCAGCTGATTTAAACTTTTATGCTTCAGGCTATTTTTCTTTTACAAGAATGAGGAATGAGAATGTCCAGTGTTGGAGTTGGAGTTGAAGTGATGAAAGAAGAAATGAGAAATCCTGAGAGGGGGAGAGAGAGAGAGAGAGAGCAGGAAAAGAAAGAAGGAGGGTGATGACAAGCGCGAGAGCCATTGAGCTGAGACGTGCGTGCCTTTGGGCGTGTGTGTGTGTGTGTGTGTGTGTGTGTGTGTGTGTGTGTGTGTGTGTGTGTTAGCCGCCTCCATGATGAACTGCTTCAGGACGAGTATGTGTAAGACTGAAAGAAAGAGAGCTGGATCCACACACACACACACACACACACACACACACACACACACACACACACACACACACACACACACACACACACACACACACACACACAGAATGTTATACTCCAGTGATTTTCAACCCTGACTCTACAGTATATGTATGAGAACATAAAGCAAATTCTGTTTCACTCTAATAATAATAATAATGCAAGTTTTAAACACAGCTGTGTCACATATTCAACATTTTATCTAAACTTTTAGCTATTTATTTATGTTTTTTCTTTTGTTTGTTTGTTTTTTCCTTTACATTTGTCCTGGAAAGTGACATGGCGACACGTCGTCCTTTATTTTTTATTAAACATGACAGCCGTGATTTCAGCGACAAGTGACATTACAATTAAGTCTTTCTCAACTCTGTGTAAATTATGTATGGCCAAACCTGGACAGTTCCTCACACCGTTCCTATGGCTTGCTTGGTCCGACATTCTTCAGTTCCTCATTCAGAGCTTTAGATCCAGCTAGGGTAGCAACAGATTAACAATCAATACTCAATTAATCATTAATAATTAGCAATCATTTTATAATTCCCACCTAGCATTAATCAAAAATTAGGGAACTAGAAAGAATAACATTAGCTGATTTCTCTTGTAACTTTCTAAACATTGAGTACCGTTGGGTAATAAATAAGAGTGTGTTAGCATTACCAACAATACTGTGTCAGCTCAGGAATGTCAACTATTATATAATGCTAAATGTAAACTGATAATTAATTCAATTACATTTTTTTAAATTATTAGCACTTTTAACAATGCTCACTGTCACAAAGCAGTTTTACAGAATCCAAAAGAAAATGAGGGAAATGTACAGTATGAGTCAATATGTATAAATCTAAATGATCAGATTGTCCTTACTGAGGCAATCAGGTAATAATGATTTATACATATTTTTTCTCACTTTTCCAAATGTTTTTGTTATTCTGTAAAGCTGCGTTGCGACAATGATCATTGTTAAAAGCACTATATAAAAATAAAACTGACTTGAATTGGGCTAACTTAAGTAGCCCAACAAGAAAGACAAAGTGAGGGTCCTGACTGGCCATATAGAGGGACAGGGATATGGTCCGTCCATGTGGTGACGGAGACTCCCCACCCTGGAGGTATATGTGTAATTTCTGTGGCAGTTACTGAAGGGGTCAGGTTGCTATCTCTGACACCCAGTCGTATCTGAGCACTTGGCGGTGAAGGACCTCGCTCAAGGGTCCCACTGTGGCAGCCTGGCAGTGTTATCGAATCGCGGACTTGGGAAGCCTGGCAGTCCAATCGAATGGTCTTAAGGCTTAAAATACAACACTTTAACAGGCGTGATGTAGTTTTGCATCCACTGTTATTGATTTGTGGTGGAAAACAATACAGACTTGTTTACTGAAGATGCTTCCTCACTTCGTCAGATAGGTGTGTAAAAGTCTGGAGCTTTAACACACCGTAGCTTTTTTATATTTTACATTGTACATTGGTTAAGTGAGCGTGTTTGGGCGGGTAAATCCGGTCCCGCTGGTTAATGTTAAGTTGTGGTTTGCGAGAGTGAGTGATCGTACATGCTGTCCTGTAAATCAAAATTCTGTTCAGCTGTTACGACACAAGTAAACAGAACTGTCTAGCATTACCAAATATGTTCAGGGAATTATTTTGCCTTCACCTAGACTCCGCCCACAAGCAAACACCACCGGGGTCTATGTTGCTCCGATCTCTCTGTCATCATTTGAAAACAAGCTGCTAAAAATACAGTGTTTAATATTGCACACTGTCTGAACTGCAGTGTGCCCAATAGACACGTGACGTACGATAAACATTATGCACAACAAACATTGTCTGTTACATCATTTTTAAACAGTTAAAGTTCACATTTTTAACTGTCATCCTGTTCTGTCACGTATACCCAGACGTTAAAATGTAATCTTGGCGGTTCCTTAGGTGTGTGTACGTGCCAGGTTTAATTTAGCTTAGTTTGCTTAACTGCTAATGAGACTAGCACGTAACATGCAAATCAAACAACTCACTCTGACACTGGCTAGTAGGAATGATACGATGATATCACGATAACTTTGTGCTGATTTGTTTTGTATTGCGATTCTGTTAGTATCGCGATTTTATATACTGATTTAACTTTGTTTATTTTTTTTTATGTTATTTTAAATTCTGAATTCTAAACAAACTTAGCAAATAATTCGCTCCTAACACATGGGACGCTGTGCTGCCTGCCATTGTGTGACTAGTTTAGAGCAGAGGAACTGCAACATTTTACCACCTTAATTGTTAACATATATACAGTAAATTAAACATTTATTTTTAAAAAAGTCGATTTTGGAGTCAGTGCGGCAATGAACGGATTTTCCTCTCTTCTGGCTAATACTTTCTTCATATAACGTACTTCATATACGTATATATCGAGGTAGTTAGTGTTTGAGTGAAATAAAGAATAAATAGAAAGCTGGACACTTTACACATACTCGAGACAAACCTCATACAGCAATGAAGTGTGACGTGTGTAGTGTGTGTTATAGATTCTGGATGAAGATGGGTCATGTATGTTTAAGGTGTATGCAAAATATGACCCCTTTATAGAAGTATGCTGTGACTGGTTCAGCTGTTGTGAGCGACCATAATGAGTCTTCTTCTCCTTCTTCTTCTGCTATTTTTTTTTATTAATTTGTGTGTGTGTGTGTGTGTGTGTGTGTGTGTGTGTGTGTGTGTGTGTGTGTGTGTGTGGAGGTTGTTAGCTTCCCATATCTGGCAAATGCACACTCGTCAATTTCAGAGGGCTGGAAAAAAGACACACAGCTACCATCCTTCTTTCACCCTTATTTTCTCTGTTCTCTCTTTCTCTCCCTCTCTCTCTCTCTCTCATTTGCTTTTTCCATCTTGATTCTCTCACTCAATGAGTTTTGGCTCCTCCCTCTTCTTCACATTCTTTCATGGAGGGTTTTATGTGTGCTTTTTCTCTCTCACTCCACCATTTCCCTTTTTTTTACCCATTAGTACAATGACTATAAATGAAGAAAGGGAGAACGAGAGGAGAAGCGCGAGAGAGAGAGAGAGAGAGAGAGAAAGGCGAGCTCTGTCTAAGCGGTGAATTGGAGTCAGCTTAGTCAATCATTAAGCTTTGAGCTGTGTACCATTGGTGGCTCTTCTCCATCTTTTCCCATGAACCCCCTCTCTGTCCATTCCAGCTTCATCCCCTAGGCCCACACACACACACACACACACACACACACACACACACACACACACACACTCACACTCACACTCATCCACAGAATGAAAAGATGGGGAGAGGGAGCGCTGGAGATGAAAAGCAAAGCCTCAGCTGTGAATGTGGCTGCACTGGCCAAAAGAAAAGGCCTGGTGTGAACGTCTGCATTGTGTGTGTGTGTGTGTGTGTGTGTGTGTGTATGTGTATGTGTGTATGTGTGTGTGCGTGCACGAACATGCGTCTGGCATCCCGTTGATTTCTATCCAGCTGCCCTCAAAACAATCTCAGCTGGAGAGCGTTCTACTGAATAAATCTTTAAAAGGAGTGAAATAGTGAAACAGACAGAGCAGAATGGAGATAGTGAAAGAAATTTTAGTGCGTGTGTGTGTGTGTGTGCGTGTGTGTGTGTGTGTGTGTGTGAGCACACCTGTGTTTTTGCTGTGTGACTCAACCTCAACACCAGAAGGCTGGTTTATGTTTCCTTCTGAACAGAAGGTCAGGAGAGGAGTCAGGGGGGAGGGGAGGGGCGACGTCTGGAGTAATCGCCCCTTAAAAGTGAGAAACGTAGCCTAATTGGTCAGAAGAGACATACGATAAGAGGGGGAGATTTGGCGGGAGCTGGGATTCTCTTTTAGGAGGGGTTGTCTAAGTTTCCCTGCAGCATTGTCGCCTCGTTTCATTTTGCAACTTGGATGGAAACTCAGCGGGCCGAGATGTGAGGATTATCTGTCTGGGCTGATAATTTAGTTCGGTCCTAGATGTCTGGTAGACAAGTAGGTTTATTAGATCCAGGGTTTTATCACACTACGGGTCGTGGCATAGGGGCCCTGGTCACAAAGTTTGGGATGAGAAGGTGTACTCGTTCACGGCTCAAATCAAATATAAAAGTCTACAGTACTTTTATGTGGAAATGGACCGCAGTTTAGAACATGACATCATCCACATGTCCGTCTCCTCCAAAATCTTCTTACCACATCCTCTGAACTACAGCGTGATAGCTGATAAAGTAGGAAGGCAAGTGACAGGGTCGTCGCAAAATATCAATAATATAAGGGACAGCGTGAGGGCTGACTTCCTATTACTCTTCTTTATTGGGCTTATAAGCACCTCACAAGCCAACTGGGTGCCTACTGCCACCTGCTGTATGTCCTCGAGTACAGGACAATAATAATCATAATAATGTGAATGAGGGGATGTGGGAGCAATCGGCTCGGGCGCGGTACAAATCAATCATGCCTCAAAGCCACCAGTGGATTTTTATTTATTTTTTTTCCCCTTCAACAACTAGAGAAAGAAAAAAAAACTCGACCTGCTACATCTCACACACACACACACACACACACACACACACACACACACACACACACACACACACACACACACACACACACACATGTAGCATGTATGATATACAATTATACAATAATACTGCAACACAATCCAGTCATGTACTAAATGTGGAAGACGCCCTGTAGAGCCACTGCCTTGTACAGCAATGTTTTACAAGTTATAACTATTACTAGTGTTTGTTTGTACATATAAACTGCAACAGAGCATTCAACAATGAGGGTGAAGTCCATCACATACGTCCTCACCTCTGAAGGGGTGGAAGTGAATCACAGACTCATATGATTGGTTAGTACCACGATGTTGATGTGTGAGCGTATCCTCCTCCTCCTCCTCACTGAGAGCTCCTGGCTACAGATGCCTGCAGCAGGATTTGAACTCATGACCTCCAGCTGACACAGCAAACACATTTCCTCTGGGACAAACACAGGGACTATCTAATCTAATCATTTTGATTCATACACATTCACATTTCATACAAACGTCCATCATTTTCTTTTCTGCGACAATGACAGTTGTTAAAAGTGCTATGCAAATAAAATTTAATTTCCATTGCACCACCCGGGAGTGCGTAAGCCAACAGTAAAGGCTCTATATCACAGTTTATATCTGAAGCTGATTGGCAGATCGATCGGCCATCTCTACTGTTTAACTTGAATTAAACTGAAGGATTTAGTATTTTGAAATATTTCACCACAGAAAGTAAACATCTTGAATATTTTCAGTCGAGGAGTCCGCACCGTTTCTAGGTCCCTATTTAAATCTAATGCAAATGCATGATGGTCATCGTGTTACCTGCTTTGTACAAAAGGTCGGATTTTCCTCGTGCTCATTTCCTCAGTATCGTCTGCTGAAGCACGTGTTCAGATGACAATCCGGTTGATACCGGATCATAAGGATTTGAACAAACTTGTAGATTCTGTGCTGCCCCAAGTAGACAAACTGAGGAAAAAATAAAGGAGTTGTTCAGCTTCACAGGTCTCAAAGGAAGCACGTGTTAGACTTCAGCCTCCCTGTCACATGATAGAGCCGAGCAGGCTGATGGGCGGGAACCTGCAGATAAACCAGAGAATGCTAGATGTCTCTGTATGTGCAGACAAAACTCAACCTGCTGTTTTAGTGTCTGTGATGTTCAATAAGCAGCGATCAGGGGTCTGCAGGAGGTCACTCATTTCAGTCTGTTCTAATGAGATGTACTCATCGTCTGTATCGCTTTATTCCGTATTCAGGGTCACAGGGGGCCTGGAGCCTATCTCGATCGAGGAGACACAAGACGGGATACACCCTGGACAGGGTGCCAATCCATTGCAGGGCACATACACACACTAAACAAGCTCTTTTTATGCTTTGTATTTCCAAGATATAGGCTGACTGGTCTTTTCAAATTCTCAAATTCTAAAGTATGAGCGTGTGTGTGTGTGTGTGTGTGTGTGTGTGGTGTGCTTTCAGGTTATACGCTGCCTTGTATCCTGAGCTCCTTGGGTTAGGCTCTGTGAGTTTTCACATTAGAGAACCTGGAATCATTTCCGAGAAACAGTGAGAACAAAATCGTTCCACGCTCGGGAACTGTGCCGAGTCCACTTGATAAACGTTGATAAACGTGGTCTTGAGAATAATGCAGCGTGGCAGGGCAGTGGTGGCTCAGTTGGTTAAGGCTGTGGGTTGCTGAGTTACTGATCGGAAGGTTGGGGGTTCGGGCCCCAGCACCACCAAGTTGCTACTGTTGAGCCCTTGAGCCAGGCTCTTAACCCTGTCTGCTCCAGGTGTGCTGTAAGCTGGCTGACCCCAGTTTCCTAACTGGGATATGCAAAAAAATATTTCACTGTGCTGTAAAGTACATGTGACAGATAACTAAATATTCTATTCTACTCTACTCGGGCACGGATCTAATCAGAATTGAAGGCCATTCGTAACTGATCATGGACGTGGCCCGCTGTTTAAACGTGACGTTATCAGTCCCGTCAATCTCCCGCGAAATCTTTGTGTGATCTCTATCCATGGAGGACAAAGTCTGTTTTTTACACCTATTTGGTTTGTTAGCCACATCAAACACACGAGAGGAAGAGAACAAGGAAGTTCTTTTGCGTAGATTCTACTTCATCAGCTATGGCCGTGTAGGTCAGAGGATGAGATGACGTGACATCACGACTTAACAGGGATCTACTTCGGTGCTCAGGTACGATTTGCTTCCTTATCTGATTCAATCCTCTGTACGGTTCCCGAGCACGGAACAATTGTTTTCTTACTGATCGAAACAAATCAGACTTTGGGGTCAAGTGTTTTCAGAAACGATCCCAGTGCTCTAATGTGAAAACGCCCGAGGAAGGCATGTGAAAGCATTGCTCTTGACACCAGTATCAACAGTATTAGGCATTGGCTTCTACATTCTCTTCTTCACGTGTGTTTAATGTGAGCTTGCAAAATAAATAGGTGTGTGCTGCCACCTGCTGCCTCGGAGAGTGGGAATACACTCACGTAATTAAAGTGTACCAGAGTATGTTTGAATAATAATAATAATAATAATAATAATAATAAAGTGAACGCTGGAAGTGGGGGAGTGGGCATGGTACAGATCAATCGTGCACATTGTGAAAGCGCCTGTTCCCCCCTGTGACTCTGCACTGGTAGGTTTCGGACAGAAGGATAAATCTCTGCCATTTCACCAAGTTTGAGTCGAGTGAAGTTTTTATCACAACAAGACTGGAGCAGCGAAGTAGAGATTTACATTTTTATTATTATTATTTTTCCACTCCTCTAAGAAAAAAATGTGTGTGTGTGTGTGTGTGTGTGTGTGTGTGTATGTATGTCTGAGTGTACAGTATGTGTGTGAGTGTGTGTGAGTGAATGTGTGAGAGTGTGTTTGTGTGTGTGTGAGTGTGTTTTAGTGCTTGATTGTCTTTGATATCGATCACGCTGTCGGTGCCATATGTGCTTCTAGCTCTTGAGAACATTCCTCGTCTTGATAGATATGGTCATAGTTTGGCACACGCTCCAGATTGTGAGTGTGTGTGTGTGTGATGTGTGTGGTTTATGGTTTGCATAAAGCATGCTTCCAAGCACTTCAGTAGCCAAACATTTAAGTGGAGTCAATCAGTATGTGTGTGTGCGTGTGCGTGTGCGCGTGCGCGTGTGTGTGAGAGAGAGAGAGTGTTTGTGTGTGTGTGTGTGTGTGTGTGTGTGTGTGTGTGTGTGTGTGTGTGTGTGTGAGAGAGAGAGTGTGTGCGTGTGTACGGTGCAGTAATTGGTTTGCAGGCCCTGGAGTCCTCCTCTCCCTGTGTGAATATTTTTCAGCAACTTAGCAAAAGCTTTCTCTCTCTCTGTTTCTCTCTCTCTCTGTTTTCTGCTCACACTTTCTCATCTCTCTCTCTCTCTTTCTTTGTCTCTCTGTGTGTCTCTCTGTCTCTCTCTATCTCTGTCTCTCGTTGTTGTGGTAACAGTGTGTGCTCCTCCCCATAGTCAATTCTGTGTGTTTGTTCTAGAAACTTTCCTCAGTGTGATGATGTAATGCTGTCTGTCTTCTCAGCGATGTAGAGAAACAGACTGGTGCTGGTGCGTGTGTGTGTGCGTGTGTGTGTGTGTGTGTGTGTGCATCCAGATTGCTTGAGTTTCTTGTACAAAAGCTCTGTATCTGAAGGAATTTGTGTTGTTTCTGTTGCTGGTCTTGTGTATACACTGTACACACACACACACACACACACACACACACACACACACACACATGCACCTTTTGTTTACATATATTGCTGTTTGACTGCTGTGTGTGAATCAGTCTCATGTCTGTCGAGGCGGGGATTCGATACAGATTGTTCTGGACAAAAAAGATATTTCTGTAGTTGGAAAAACGTTTGAATGATACTGGTTGGTTTAGTCTTACAGCCCCCCTCCCGCCCCCCTTTACTGGTGCCAAATAACCATCAGACACATATACGTTTATACACACACACACACACACACACACACACACACACACACACACACCATTAGATATTCACCGGGGAGGGGGTTAAGAGCAACAGATGTTTGGTTTGGTTCGGTCAGACAATGAGCTCGCCGAGCTGATGACAGCAGGCAGACGACAGGGTTTCAGATATCACCTCATCTCTACACACTCTAAGTGTGTGTGTGTGTGTGTGTGTGTGTGTGTGTGTGTGAGAGACAGAGCTTTACATGCTGTTAGGATCCTATACCCAGCCTGTGGGTCAAGAGAAAGTGATTAAGTTATTTTGCGTCCTGCACTTTCATGCCGTCCGCTCGGTCCTCACACTTGCAGTGGACGCAGCACGCGCCGGAGCGCTTCTACTGATGATTTAAAAGAGAAAAACAAAGGGCTAAAGCGTACACAGTCAACAAGGCCAGTGAAGCTTCAGGGTGTGATCGGGTATAGTGAGAGCTGTTGTAACTGCAAAGCTTCTTCTGTTGAACGTTAGTAAATAAACAGCCTGTGTGTGTGTGTGTGTGTGTGTGTGTGTGTGTGTGTGTGTGTGTGTGTGTGTGTTATTCATGTACAAACACTTTGCTTTGAAGCTGCATTGTAGTAGATTTACATTTATGGCATTTGGCAGACAGTCTTATCCAGAGCAGCTCACATTTTATCTCATTGTTTATCTGAGCAGTTCAGGGTTGAGGGGCACAACGCTGGTAACTTGATGGTGTTGGGGTTCAAACCTGAGACTTTCTGATACACTGACCGACTGTGTTTTTTTTTTTGTGTGTGTGTGTGTGTGTGTGTGTGTTTTTTGGACGTCCTTTAGTGTTAACTGGCGTTTAGTTAACACGAAATACACGCGTTACTTTTTAAACCAAGCGGTTGTGTCTTTATAGACCTTTTACACCTGTTGTCATGACACCTGGACAGCACATGGTATATGTTACAGTACTTATGCCCTGAATACCAGCATCAAAAACTACATTCAGACAATACATTGCAGTGTGAAAAAAAAAAAAAAAAAAAAACATCAACGCCTTGTCTCCTCAGTAACTGATTCTGTCGTTCTGCATTGTTTCTAAACCATCTGTGTTCAGCTGAATCCCAAATCTCTCTTCAACCTCTGAACAAGGGCTTTACTTGGTGTGTGTGGCGAGCAAGGCATTCTACACACTACATACGGTAGCATGCTAGCTTTACATTAGTTTTTTTTTTTTTTTTTTTCGCTATTTGGGATTCAACCTCAGAACAGTTATTATACACACGTGGACAAAATTGTTGGTACCCTTCGGTCAATGAAAGAAAAACTCACAATGGTCACAGAAATAACTTTAATTTGACAAAATTAATAATAAATAAGAATTCTATGAATGTTAACCAATGAAAGTCAGACATTGCTTTTCAACCATGCAACCACGGAATTATAAAAAAAAAAAATGAACTCATGGAACAGGCCTGGACAAAAATGATGGTACCCCTAACTTAATAGTTTGTTGCACAACCTTTTGAGGCAATCACTGCAATCAAACGATTCCTGTAACTGTCAATGAGACTTCTGCACCTCTCTGCAGGTATTTTGGCCCACTCCTCATGAGCAAGCTGCTCCAGTTGTTTCCGGTTTGAAGGGTGCCTTTTCCAGACAGCATGTTTCAGCTCCTTTCAAAGATGCTCAATAGGATTGAGGTCAGGGCTCATAGAAGGCCACTTTAGAATAGTCCAATGTTTTCCTCTTAGCCCTTCTTGGGTGTTTTTAGCTGTGTGTTTTGGGTCATTTTCCTGTTGCAAGACCCATGACCTGCGACTGACACTGACCAGCTTTCTTTCACTGGCCAGCACATTTCTCTCTAGAATCCCTTGATAGTCTTGAGATTTCATTGTACCCTGCACAGATTCAAGACACCCTGTGCCAGATGCAGCAAAGCAGCCCCAGAACATAACAGAGCCTCCTCCATGTTTCACAGTAGGGACAGTGTTCTTTTCTTGATATGCTTCATTTTTCCATCTGTGAACATAGAGCTGATGTGCCTTGGCAAAAAGTTCCATTTTTGTCTCATCTGTCCATAGGACATTCTCCCAGAAGCTTTGTGGCTTGTCAACATGTAGTTTGGCATATTCCAGTCTGGCTTTTTTATGATTTGTTTTCAACAATGGTGTCCTCCTTGGTCGTCTCCCATGTAGTCCACTTTGGCTCAAACAATGACGGATGGTGCGATCTGACACTGATGTTCCTTGAGCATGAAGTTCACCTTGGATCTCTTTAGAAGTCTTTCTGCGCTCTTTTGTTACCATTCGGATTATCCGTCTCTTTGATTTGTCATCAATTTTCCTCCTGCGGCCACGTCCAGTGAGGTTGGCTACAGTCCCATGGATCTTAAATTTCTGAATAATATGTGCAACTGTAGTCACAGGAACATCTAGCTGCTTGGAAATGGTCTTATAGCCTTTACCTTTAACATGCTTGTCTATAATTTTCTTTCGAATCTCCTGAGACAACTCTTTCCTTCGCTTCCTCTGGTCCATGTTGAGTGTGGTACATACCATGTCACCAAACAACACAGTGACTACCTGGAGCCCTATATATAGGCCCACTGACTGATTACAAGATTGTAGACACCTGTGATGCTAATTAGTGGACACACCTTGAATGTCCCTTTGGTCACATTATTTTCAGTATTTTCTAGGGGTACCATCATTTTTGTCCAGGCCTGTTCCATGAGTTTATTTTTTTAAATAATTCTGTTGAAGCATGGTTGAAAAGCAATGTCTGACTTTTATTGGTTAACATTCATAGATTTTTTTTTAATTATTACTTTTGTCAGATTAAAGTTATTTATGTGACCATTGTGAGTTTTTCTTTCACTGACCGAAGGGTACCAACAATTTTGTCCACGTGTGTATATCTTATTAGTTAGAAACTTGAACCGTCAGTATTAGTTAACGTTAACCATTCTATGAATCGACTCTGACCGAGCTAAAGCTAACAACATCCAACAAATCAGATATTTGTACTGTGCACCAATCACGTTATGATGAAAAAATACAAAAAAAAATCAAACTTCTGCAACGTAATATCCTTTTTACCTTCTTCAATCATTTTTTACGGACTTCTTTGTCTTTTGAATAAGTTACATACTGCATGTGAAAATAAATCAGAGGACAGAAGCTATCAGTTGCTACAGTAGGTTACTCGTTTTTTTTTTTTTTTTTTTGTTCTTCTTCTGTGTGACAAAGCATCAGGTAATCAGGTGAATAATCAGATAATCATCACTTAATATTTCTGTTTGTTTTTTTGTAGCTTCGAAATACACCTCGAACATAATTAGCAACAAAAATACACGGTAGCCTAATGTCGTGTGGTAGTCACATGACTGCAAACGGTCTATACACCTTCAGTAAGCTCCTCTGTCTCTTTGCTGTTGTTTGGAGTTAGCAGGGTCAGGTTTGTTTAGATTTTGTCATGTCAGCGTTTCACATAAAGTCACACCTAAGGAGCAGTTTCATAGACGCGGAAGTAAAATCACAGCAGCGGATTGGATGGATGGATGGATGGATGGATCACATGGAGGTGGTGTGGACAGAAACACAGCATGAAGCATGATATACTGTACATTTCCGGGTTTGTTTTGAAGACCAGAATTGTCAATAATAATAATAATAATAATAATAATAATACGTGAAGAATACACAGATTCATGTTGTTTCCTTTTCTACTTTGGAGGAATCTTTCACCAGGTGCGATGTGTGAACCGATGCCCGGCGTTTTGCTGCATGGT
This sequence comes from Clarias fuscus, assembly GCA_030347435.1. Classification (NCBI taxonomy): domain Eukaryota; kingdom Metazoa; phylum Chordata; class Actinopteri; order Siluriformes; family Clariidae; genus Clarias; species Clarias fuscus. The sequence continues at coordinate 12,058,048 of CM059213.1, read as the reverse complement.
TGCAGGTCAGACACATTTGTGTCTTTCAGCAGATGTTATCAAGGGCGTCATGTTTCCTCGGCTGAACGAGCGTTGTCTTTTCTGTAGGTGTAACGAGATTATATAGAAAGCTGGACAGACGTATGAAAGCAGGCGTAAGAGACGTATACGAGGCTTAATCGCTATAAGTGGTGAGAGAAAGAGGGAGCGAGATACCGGAAGGAAAAGCCGCAGAGCAGTAAAACGGCCGTGTTTTTTCAGTGACACACCTGAGTTCTGCCGCTATCTGATCATCCGGAAACGCGATTACACTTTCAGACTCAACAGAAAGCGTGCAACACCAGACTTTTTTTTTTTTTTACATCTCCAAAGTGTTGCTGCATCACAGTCGACACGTGAGCTCCCGTGCTTCTTAAGTCTCCGGGTCGACGTCTGTCTTTCAGCCCGCGAGCTGTTAGAGGAAAGCGAAGGTCAGTCGGAGGTGAGCGTATTGGCAGGATCTGATCTGCTCAATTAATTATACAACAGCAGAGGGTCATCTTTAAGTCTCACTCGCTGTCTCCTTCCAGAAAAAAACTGACTTACGTAAACTTAATTCAGATTTATTTCAGATGGTGATGATATCTAAGGAAACATTTTACTGAGTGTCAGTGTGAGATGTTAATAAATCATATGAAAAGGGCTATAAGAAGGAGTCAGTCACGTAGAGGATGTGCTGTTGTAAGAAAACAATTACAAGGTTCTGTATCTTTAAGAGGACGTAGGTCTCCTAAAGCATGTCTGCAAACACTCCGGATGAACACCCCTTAGATAATGCATTTTTTTCATACTTTGTTCTCACTTTACAGCTTTTGGCAGACACCCTCATCCACAAGGAGGTTCATTTATCTCGTTACACATCTGAGGGTTGCTCAAGGGCCTAACAGTAGCAGCTTGGTAGCAGTGGGGTTTGAACTTGGGATCTTCTGATCAGTAACCCAGAGCCATAACAGATTGAGCCATCACTGAGGTCACATCATGGGAAAAATATAATTAACTTGTTTTAACTCCGGCCAATACAAAAATAGATGCAATAAAAAAAAGTGTTTTTTGTTTTTGTTTTTACCTGGGACCCAAAAATGACTAAAAAGTGAATTAGTAAAAACAAAGTATTGAAAAGTATTGAACTACTCCCTTTAAATGCACCGTTTTAGTTTCTATGTAAATGAGCTTGTGCTGTGCCACGCCCTTTGAGAGAACTGCAGTGTGAGGAACACGCCGGGGGAGGGGCTCTTCTTATAAGAGTAATTTATTTGTAATATCTACCTTACAGCACAGTGAAATGGTTTGGGTTTAGGTCCTAGCTTAAGCATGGCTGGGACTTGAACCACCAACCTTCCAACTAGTAACCTGGGGGTTTAACTGATTGATCCACCACTGAGGAAGAATGTAATTGGCTTAGTGGTATGATGAGGTCCAGTGCCAAGAAGAGTATTAGACTTATTTTCCAGTAGGCATTTAACTCCTTTTATACCGCAGCTATTAGCTACAACTTAATCACTTACAGTATATACTTTGGCAGACATAAAGATTCGTTACATCACACACAGGTCTCTTTTATTTATGTATGTTTGCATTTTCGGGCAGTGGCACGGTGGCTTAGTGGTCAGCACTGTCTCCTTGTACCTCCAGGATCCGGTGTTTGGTGGGTTTCCTCCTACAGTCCAGAGACAAGCAGGTTCGGCTAATTGGCGTTCCCAAATTGGGATATGTATAAAACCGTGATGTTTATAGAAAGCAACCCAGATCAGTTCTGCACCTCAGTATGGTGTTAATATCGTATCAGGTGCTCTCTGTTGTTTCCCATCTCTACTGAACAAACACTATAGAAAGGATACCTACTGTAACATGACTGCTTTTGCCTTGCGGAGCTGCCGTTGCTGAGAATCCATCACCACACTATGACTTGATGGCAGTTGAACCCTGTGCATGATGTAAGCAAAGGATGAGAAATGTTTCAGAAAGTCAAGACGACGTTATTAGTGCCGTGCTGCCTCGGGTGTCTTAGAAGGTAGAAAGGTAGTCGCTAGAAAAAACACATACGCTAACAGTCACTAAGTTCAGAAGCGTGATCGCCGAAGAGACGAGAGTAATTATGTGACCGATGTGACTTTCACATTAGAAATCTGAACTGCAAGTGGTGTAGTATGCTTTATCTACTCCTATACACATACACACACTGTCTGTTTTCTCTCTGCGCTGCTGGCTCGTCAAATAGTCGAGAGTGTTGTATGGTATCTGCATGTAATCAGCTTTACATCACACAGTCGATATGGATTGGACCATTGGCGTTTTTTTTCGTTACGTTTAGGTTTATGTGGTGCAGTTGACTCTCCAACATATGAGTGTTTTGTTCTGTTTCGCTACATCCTTCAGTGTTTGTTGATTGACTGTGCTCTAACTTCATCCTCAGGATGGTTTCTTTTTCTTCAGAGCAGAGGAAACAGCAGTTGCATAGAAGCAGCAGTGATTCATGGGTAGTACCACGCCTTCCTTGGTTAGAGATAGAAAGTCATGATTGCATTTTTTAATAGAAATAGAGAGCTGAATGTGCTTTTCCTGTCTCTTTAGCCATCAGGTTAGGTTAGGATAGGTACTGTACATGTGCTTTAAATGGAAGCGGTATTATAGTGACAGTTTTTTTTTTTTTTTTTTTGGTTAGCGAAGTGTACATGACTTTGCTGATAATAACAGGAGTTTTGTTTTGCCAAAAAGTCATGATGTTTGTTTGTATTATTTTCCCTAATCCTGTAACAATTTGGTTCAGACATGCTGTATCATGTCTCACAGAAGCACTGTAATCTTTTCCCACGGCCTCACACACAAATAAACAGATCGACGAACTGGATTCAGGGATCTGCGGCGCTTCAAGGCTGATGAATCCAGTTTCCTCTTTAACTCTGTTTTTGTTTGTTTGTTTTTGCCAGCCAGTTGATAAAAAGGGGATGCGTGATTCATCATGAAAGAAAACAAATCATGAAAATATCACTCATAGACTGATAAAATGATATTGCTGAAGTGTTCACGCTACACAGGAGTCAGGTGTGAGGAGTCACCGCGCTCTGAAAACAAATGAAAGACTTCATTTCCCAGAGTGCTGTGCGATGTACTGTAGGTGAGAACGCAGGTGACGTTAAGATTTCCTCAACTCCTCTGTGTGTTATTTATAGTGTGTGTGTGTGTGTGTCTGTGGTTTTTCCAGTGCACTGCTGTTTCGCCAAAATAAGCTACACAGATTTTAAAATCAGGATTGAACACTTTTTATTGCCTTAATGTTAGTGGGGTGCGAGTTCCTCCTCTGGAACAACACAAAATAAAATAAAATAAAATAAAATAAATATTTTGACATAATTTTTTTAAACCCCTGTGGGAAAACAGCTGCTCCTTCAAGGGGTCGCCACAACAGACCAAAGACTTGGCACAGGTTTGACACCGGATGCTCTTCCTGACACAACACTCCCATGTTATACGAGGACTGGAACCAGTACAGACTCAAACCCAGGCCCGCTTTGTTCTCTTTTCAGCAGTTGTGTATTTTATAGGCAGCACGTAGCGGTTAGCACTGTAGTCTTGCATCTTTGTGGCCGAGAGTTCAATTCCCACCTTGGTTCTGCGTGTATTGAGTTTGCATGGTCTCCCCAGTCTTGGTGGGTTTCATCCTCCATTCGGATGGTCCCATGAGTGTATTGAGTTTTCAAACTTGTATAGTTTCTTTTATCCTGTCAGTTTATTAACTCTTCAGTTCAGGCCTTCTCAAAGTAAAGGGTGCAGGAATAAGTGTGTACCAGTGTGTCCATCTTTAAATCTACTGACTCATGAGTGTTGTCTCATGTGTACACCGAGTGCAGTCACTGTTGCTTTAAAGCATTTATTTCATATTGCACCTTTTTTTTTTCTTTTCTTTTCTTTCCTCCTTATCTAACATCACCACTGTAACGTCTGGATAGATGAGGATTAGAAAATAATTACACTGGACTAAGAGTTAACTCTGCATCAGGAAGCCGTTTACTTGCTGCAGAATACTTTCCTAACCATTAGAGATGGGGGAAGAAATTTGTTTTTTTGTATACGCTTCTTTTGTGTTGTGGCAAATTCATGTATCTCCACATGGTCTCCAAAATCAGTTTGGTAAGATGTTGTAGTTCCTCTATAATCCTACAGATGGTGCACTCTAAACTATTCCCATTGGCAGGCAGTTGGTGGGATAAAATTATTTGCTAAGTTTAGCGACCATATCCTCTTTGCTTCTTTTCTATTTTTGAAGTTAATAAGGAAATAAACAATGTAGCTTGTCATTGTGCCGAGAAAGCACAAACGTCAGGAGATTTTCCCAGGTCAGACGAGTGACACCGGAGACTCCTTCCAGTCAACTTCACCTGCTCTCTGAGTGAATCTAGTTTTATGTGTTCATGTGCAAAACCACTGTGTAAGTTCTTTTATACACATTAGAGCGAGTGCAGTGATATATAAATTAATCAACAGTAATATAAATTAATCAACACGTTTCGACCAATCAGAATGCAGCATTCAGTAGCGCTGGTTTATAAGATATCAGAGTTGTGAGGGCGAACGTACCATACAGTAGCCGTAGTAAACATGTGCTCTGTGGTGAATTAGAGTTTCTATGGCAGTGTGTGAGAGCAGACAGATCGGCCCTGGTCATGCTGAGATTTCTGCCGTTGCATGAATTACTGGTTATGGGCGAACGTGATTTGATTACCAAATGTGATCCAGGTGAAGTTGCCCTGGACGTCTTTACATACATGCATGTTATACCACGAGTGCTGAACCCCCCCGACAAAAACGATCAGACGCGATCAGCTCAGCTCAGAGTGCTCTATTCGACCGGAGTCCGTCTGTCCATCAGACTTGAGCGAACCGTGGACACAAACATTAAGTTCAGGTCAACACAACAGACGCCTTCAGGATCCTTTTACCTCTTCCCTTCAGTTCTGCCTTAGAAACAAATCCTTCTTTGGCTGCAGTCCGTTACAGTGTGTTGTTTTTGTGTGTGTGTCTTTAGTGTCTGTCTGTCTGTCTCTGTCTTTTGTTGTGAACACAAATAGAGGTGCAGGTGAGGTTCCTGTTTGTTGTGTGAAATACAGTATGTCATTTAAATATTACACAAGATAAACTACTTGCGGTTATTAATGAAGGATTAGCATCATGTGTGTGTGTGTGTGTGTTTGGGTGGGTGAGGTTTTATTTGTTTATTTGTTAATTGATTGATTGATTGATTGATTGATTGATTGATAGTGTGAACATGGATTTAAATGCTCATTGGTTTGCTTTCCATAGAGCCTCGTCAGATTCCTGTCTGTCTCTCTCCAGCATTAAGTCATTTAATCCTGCCATCCGTTGATGACTGGCATGTTTACATAGACAGAGTGCATGGCACCGTCCCCACCCCCGCCTTCCCTGAACCCTGAACCAATCAGCACTCAGGATGGAGAGCTCATTTGCTTTCTTTGTGTGGAGCTGGAGGAGCAGAGGAGGCAGAGCAGCTTCATGCTCACAACTGCTGCCTTTTATTTCTCTTCCTTTTGGCTCCTAAACTGCCGTCATTCATACTTTCCCGCGATCTTCACCCTCACGCTGGGAGACGGGGGTTAATCGCGTTACTGTAGTGTCACCCTCAGACGTGGTGCGCCGGTCACAGCTCGTTATCGGTCTCTGTGCTCTCCACGTGTTCAGGATGGCCCATGGAGCGACATAGCCACGGCTGTCACGTGGGAAGCGCCAAATCCAGCACGTGGGTATTCTGTTTCTTTCTAGTGGTGTGCGCTGACAGTGAGCGAGTTCTGTTGTATCTTGTTGTTTTTGCCCACAAACTTAAAGTATGTTCTCCTCAAGGTTTATGGACGACCAGATCTGCATGCGTACACAAATTTCCATGTCTGTATGAGACAAGCGCTCCTTTTGCAGTCGACGTTTCCTTCTAGAAAGTTGGACAGAAGGGTTTTTTTTAGTGGTTGTCCATAGCAACAGCTCAGGATGTCTGGCAGTCGAGGTGTCTGCTGAGATGTACATTTTCTACGTCTCCGTGTACAATTGCGATGATGTCTCCACATCTGACAAATTGAGGTATAGATTTAAATTTATTTTTACCTAGGACTCCTCACAGAGAACTGTGGCGTGGTTTACATTTCTGTGTTCAGTTCTGGATCTGTGTTAAAAGAATGACCATGACCACCATGTTTTGAAATATTGAGCATGTGTTGTACTGTAAGTTTGTGACAACACTTTAGTTAAATGCGTGTACTGTATAACTGAAGTCTCATTATAATGTTGTGCATCGAGATTGTGAGTAGAGCGTTGGTCTGAGCCGGTTATATAAGAAAAAAACAAACAAAAACAAAATGGAGCATGACTTACTCTTAGTGTCCATGATGGACACCATTTCACTAAATAGTATTCTTTTGAAAGCTGGACATACAGTGAGGCATTTGATCTCATGCAGCACTGCATTATGGATGTGACCCCTACTGTAGCTCACGGCATCCTCAGCTCATCCACAGCACTCTCATAGCCAACTGCTAGCTAAAATCGGGTTAGGTCTAGGTTAAACCGATTAAAATGAAAATAAGATTTTTGTCTGTTTTGTTTCGTCCCCCCAATTGAGCGCGATCACCAAAGCACACGAGGTCACCCTCCATCCCCGTCCGTAGTACAGTCCCACAGCTCAGGTCAGTCAAAGATCCCTGTGAGCACCGGTGCAGAACTTCTCCCTGAATATGAAAAGACCCATCTGTGTTTTTTTCTTTTCCATGTTAACTAGCCAGAATAACAATAGTGATGTAGGGCAAGACAAAGGAGGAAGCTCATAATTGAGGAAGTGAGCGGTGAGGGACGAAACAATAGCCGTGAGAGTTAACTGTCAGGCACTTTCCTGAAACAATGCCCTGGATGGATTCCTGCAGAGATGCAAAAGGAAGCCTCGAAAGGAAAAGGTTAGATAGTCAAAAGGTACAGAGCTTATAGCTTGTATAGCTTATGGTGTGTGTTTTTTTGTTGTTGTTTTTACACTGTTCATGGTGGGCGTCAAAAAGTATGAAATAGAAATATATATATATATATATATTTTTTTTTAGGTGTGCAACCTTGTTATGAACTGACCGGTGACTCGCACGTCACCCATATCAGTTTCCTGTTTGCTTCATGGGTTTTAACGTTACTTTGTAAAATTGAAAATGCATAAAGTAAAAGCCTTGGAGAGAAATGAGAAAATTGATGTAATTTCCTGAAAATGTTTCATCCTGGAAATATAGTATTCCGTCATTAGTGAAGATGGGGAAAAATCGATTCACGTATAGCAATTCCTTTCTCTTCTTTTTTTTGTTGTTGCCGCAATTCATGTCTTTCACAAATAAAAAATATATATATTTGAAATGTATATATCTGTGTAATTGAGATGGTAAAATATTGCTCTATGAGCCTACAGGTGGCGCCCTCTAATGTAGTCACACCTGGTGATCAGCATAGCATTGTGTGTGTAGTAGGAGCGAATGATTTGCTGAGTTTGTTTACAATTCTAACAAAATAAATGACTAAACAAAAAAAATATATAGATATTGAAAAATGATATTTATAAAACCGTAATGGCAACACACATGGAATCGGCACCACAGTATCGTGATATTATTGTATTCCTGGTGATTAATCTCCACAGTCTCTGGTCCCAAAACAAGTAGGCAGACTGGCTACACTGAATCGCCCCCTTGTGAGTGTGAGTGTGCGATGAACTGATGTGAAATCTTGTCCTCATGTCCCCGTGCTTCCCCCGCAGCTCTGACCAGGATAAAGATGAAAGACGTTCGGATGAACGACATGTACAGTAGTAGTAGTAGTAGTAGTAGTACGTTTGCTTTAACTTGTGTTCCTTACAGTAGCTCGCTCTGGTTGCTTTAGCGTCACATGTAAAGTGATAAATGTGTACTCCTGTTCTCAGACAGAGGTGATTGAGAGATTCTTCCTGAATTCTTTCCAAAAAGGAAGTGGAGATTTCTTTCATACATTTCACGGGTATCGAGTTATTCGTACACCTCTTGGCCTTTGGTTTCGTGTTACCTTTTTCACATTCTTTAGCAGAGAACACATTTCACTTCTAAAGCACATGATAAAGATGTCGGTGGACGGTGGAGTCTTATCGAGAATGAAAAAGAGTTGTCCTTGTTTACACGGAAATGTCTCTCGACAAGTGGGACGCTCGAAGCGGCCAGTGTCATGCACGTGTGCTGCGTGTTTTGGTTCTAGTGTGAATGCTGTTGTAAAGGTTGTATGGTGTAATGTTTGTGCTGGAGGATGTTTTACACCTCTAGTCGTGGTGTTTATATGGATTTAATTTGTGTTAGATAAATGTTTCAAGTCCCTAATTCCACTCATGCTTACGGATTCCCTTGTAATCAGTTAACTTGCCGAGATGGAGCTTCGCGCCTCATGTTTTCTCTCTCTCTCTCTCTCTCTCTCTCTCTTCTTCCAGGTACCACACGGTCACCGCGAGACGGCGAGGTTCCAGGGGTGGATTACAACTTCTTGTCCGTGCAGGAGTTCCTGGAGCTCGAGCAGTGCGGAACCCTTTTGGAAATAGGAACGTACGAAGGTGCGTGAGTTTACTGTTTACTAGCGGAACACATATTCCCCTGTCCTGTCATCACCGACATGATGAAATGGAAAGTAGTAGTAGTGTTGATTCCGTGGATGGAACGGAAATAAACACACACGCACACGTGTACACACACACACACACACACACACACACACACACACACACACACACACACACACACACACACACGCTTTCACACAGGTGCAGGGATGTTGTTGCCTTGCCTTGGCATACACAGATTCTGCGGCACAGGAAGGTAGGGACATGTCCACACAAGTGCGCGCGCACACACACACACACACACACACACACACACACACACACACACACACACACACACACACACATACACACCACACACAGAGAAATAAGTGTTCTGTCCTCATAGTCCTTCTGGTGGCAACTGACTTTGGCACTCAGCTCTAATCTGTCTGGCACTGTGTGTGTGTGTGTGTGTGTGTGTGTGTGTGTGTGTGTGTGTGTGTGTGTGTGTGTGTGTGTGTGTCGCTTCTCTCTCCCTCTCTCTTCCTCCTGTGTGTTACTTAATCACAGTCAGGTGACTTGCCCCACAAGCAACAACAACAAGCTATCATAACACACCCATTTGAATCCTGGGGTCCGTTCTTCGTACGTCGCTTGAAACATCCGAGATGAATTGACAGATCTAAGATGAGATCATCGTGCTAATTACGATGCGGCTGATTCGGTTCTTCGAGCACACCTGTTGTTGATGATTAGTATAGCTGGATTGAGTTGTCTAGGATTATTGCGCGTTCGTGTGCTTTGTTAAAAGGCGATATGCATCGACAGTAGAAACACTGATCACAACCCCTGCGATTGGTTGACGAAATGCCAAAAGAGCAGCTCAAATTTTTTTTCTCATAATCATAATCTCAGTAATCATAAGTACTTAAGTAACAGTAACAGTAAGTGTCAACTCAAAGTTCCAGCAATTGAAATCTAAAGAGCTCTGGTGGCTCAGTGGTAGGTGTCTCGCCTGCCACACGAAAGACCCGGGTTCGATTCACGCGTCGGATTGAATTTACTTTATTTGCAACAAATTTAAATATTGATAGTTCTGTTTACTTAAAATTACTTAAAAAAAATTATGTAACTGATTACCTCAAATATTTTGAGTTTTGCCAACTTAATCGGGTTTAGAGTGTAAAAGTGAAGTAGAAGAACAAGTATAGTAAGAAGAAGTATATTGTCATGCTGTGCTAAAGGATCCTGTCTATCACACAATACACGAGGAATTTGAAAAACTCTGTAAATAATCCTCACACCTTCAGTAACCGGTTGCTCTCTCATAAACGAACAAGATATGACTGCGACAGATTTGAGAAAATAACCTCCACTTATATAGACGCAATCGGGGGATAGAATGTTACATATGATTAGACACACACGGAGATTAACACACGAATGATGACCACAGCCACACACACATGTATACATATACTGTATGTATGTTTAAATACGTCCATCCATATATTCATGCAAGATACTTTTCTTTTCCCTGCGGAGTCAGTCCGCGTCAGTCATGCTCTTTAACCAATCAGATGTGATCTCGCCATTTCAGCCAATCATAACCCGCCAGGAGCGCAGCCTAAATCCTGTTTATATGAAATAATAAGCTTACGGACATGTTGCTATGACAGCAAGCGCGAGATTCGCTTCGAAGAACGAAACAATCCAAGATCAGGACAAATCCACAACTATCAAATCCAGCTAACTGAGTTAGCGACGTACGAAGAACAGACCCCTGAACTACAGCGTCAACAGGTGATCAAAAACAACAATCTGAAGAGAAATGACAGCGGATCACACGCTTATAGAAAACCACAGCTGTGTTTGCCGGAAAAGCTTCCCTCCGTTTCTTTACCCTTCCATCCCACACATTGTTCTGGAATGTTCTGCTTCATCTTAGCTTTCTCTCTCTCTCTCTCTCTCTCTCTCTCTCTCTCTCTCTCTCTCTCTCTCTCCTTTCTAAACTTTAACATTCTCTCTGGATCCCTTGTTTCCTAGGTAACTATTATGGAACACCCAAGCCACCCAGCGAGCCCCGCAGTGGGACAGTGATTACTCAGGATGCTTTGCGACACGCCCTTTCTGGCTCCTGGAATTCCACGCCCAAGCGCACAAAGTCCTACACCGATATACATCATGCTCGAGTAGTGCCAGATGAGCAGACAGGAGATGCAGACTTCAGCACAGACATGAATAACGCTTTTACAGGTACGCCTGCGTGTGAATTTGGGTCCGTGACCGAATAGGACGACTCATGTTATTTTGAATAAGCAGATAGTGTGTACAAATAAAGAACGTCATTTATCTGTTTGTTTTAGGTTCACAGGGCATCTGGTTGAGACTAGTCATGTGTATCGGGACTGGGACAAAAATAGTCATACAGGAGGGAGGATATATTGTAGTTCTTTTTTTGTTTATTTGTTTGTTTGTTTTTTGGGATATGAAGCTCAGGCATCATTGCAAGAACCAACTGCACATCACCTATTGAAATCAGTTAAGAGCTAGAGTGATGAAAAACTGTTTATTTGTTTATTTTTAATTGTGTTTCAGGTTTCTGGTTGTATAGTTGTTTAAGGCACCACTGCTTTAGGTTAAAATTTTAAATTTTAAAACCGGGACCAGTATGTGGAGTATTAAACAAAAAACTATGTAGATTGTGTTACACCTCTTATGTGTGTGTGTGTGTGTGTGTGTGTGTGTGTGTGTGTGTGTGTGCGTGCGTGCGTGCGTGCGTGCGTGCGTGCGTGCGTGCGTGCGTGCGTGCGTGCGTGCGTGCGTGCGTGTGCGTGCGTGTGTGTGCGTGTGTGTGTGTGGTGGGGTGTTTATGTGTGAATAATCAAATCACTTGTAGAGACTCTACTCGTGTGTGTGTGTGTGTGTGTGTGTGTGTGTGTGTGTGTGTGTGTGTGTGTGTGTGTGTGTGATAAAAGTTAATGTGAGGCGATTATAACCAGAGTTAGCCGACCGTTTTCACTTTGAAGCCGTAGCATCTTTATACTCCATCCAATCACTTCAGACAGGAAGGATAGTGAACTCACTGTAAACTTCCTGTGGCTGTCGATGGCAGGACGAGCGTGAGATGCTGTGGGTCTCTTGCGTTCCATTACAGTCTGATACGACGTGTGTCCGACTGCTGTGAAAGTCCCACTGAACAAACTCACATTTAAACACTTACAGCTCCTCATGTGGTCCTGATTGTGATTATATACAGAACAGATGATGTCTGGGTCACATTATTTACATGGCGCTAAAGTCTACATGTCAAACTTGATTTTTTTTTTTTAGGATGTCTGTAGAACGCTGACTAAAAACTTTGTTATTGAACCTTTAAAAAAATAAAAAGTTGTCATAAAAACTTTCTCACCTAAAAACCAAGAGCAGGATTGAGTCAATACAAACTAATTTAAACAAAAAATCTACATTATTACTGTGCAGCATGTACTGACTGTATCTCTGCCATCTGCCATAATTTTTATTTTTAAGCAAACTTAGCAAATAATTCAGTCCTACCACACCGGATGCCAGTGTGTGAATAGTTCAGAGTGCACCCGCCCGTAGGGTTAAGAAGAAACGGTTATGTTTTAGCATCTCAAATCCCTTGAGTCTATGGCTGGCTCCTAACACGCCTGTTTTAAAACAAGCACACGTGGTGTTTTGGGACTGATGTAAGAGTGTGTAATGAGTGGCGTTTAAGACTAATTAGCTCGCAGAGTTTGGAGAAAAAGGCTGATTGGAGGCATTTTAACTTGCGTAACTTTTGATGATATAACTCACCGCATAAAATGCCTTTTTCTTGCTGAAGCTCAGCACAGAATCTGTTACGTGATGTTAAAATGTGATCGGTCGGGGTTAATCAAGCTGAAAAATAGCAAGTTCTGGGCACTGGCTGATCGACCGGTGCATCTCTATTATAAAAGTAATAAATGATCTATTTACACAAAAGAATCATGATTCATAACTGAATTGATCTCTACTGAAAACTGAACAAACTGCCAGATGATCAGTGACATGCGTAGTATAAGTAGTGATAGTTATAATATAATCAGTGACGTATGGTATACTAATCAGCTTCTTAGTAAAAGTCCCTGCTGTGACCTGCTGTTCCACCTCAAGAGCTGAAATATTTCTCTATCTGAGATGCTTTTTATTCTCACCGTGGTTGTAAACAGTGTCTATTTGAGTTTCTACAGCCTCCCTGCCAGCGTGACCCAGTCTGGCTGTTTCCCCTCTGTCCACACTCATCAGCGAGCTGTTTCCACCCACAGAACCCACGAGTTTTCTGTGTAAACTCATGGGTGGAAAGGGTCAGCTTGATCCCGAAATTGTGAAAACCCAAATCAACCCGACAATCATGCCACGGTCTTGATGTGATGTTTGACGTGAACGTTCCCCGAGGCTCTTGACCTACTGTACCACATGGTTTTTTGTGCATGACGATGCATTGCTATGTGATTGTCTGATCAGATAATTGCATGAATGAGTAGGTGTACAGTGCTTTGAGAGGTTTGGCTACCGCTGAATAAATCACTGACAATATGTCTAGTCTCTGTTTGTTAGTCAGTTAGCTGTTATGGACGGTAAGAAGACATGGAGGCGTTTCATGCCAGACTCTATAAATGTGCATCTGTTATTGGAGTTAAGTCGTAGAGATTTTCCTACTTTAGACTGGTTTATTTATTAGTCTTACCAGACAGGAAAGGATGCATACAGGTCCTAGTGATGGTTAAATTCTTGTTCAGAGGTGATTTAGCTTTATTAGCGCTGATAATATTGATAAATAACTATCGGTGCTCATGCTGTGGGTGTATTAGTTTGCATGTCCTTAGCACAGAGTCTGTACTAGCACCGTCCTTGAGAACCTGGTTTAGGCACTGGGCCAAGAGAAAGTCAGCTGAGGTGTGTGTGTGTGTGTGTTGCCACATGTGTTGGTTTTTATTTCTGTCTACGTGTGTTGCCATTCCATGCAACTATAAACCCTCTCTCTTGTGTCTCCTCCTACCTTTTGTGTTTGTATCACCTTAGCACGTAGTCTATTCCCCTCTCCCCTGTTCACAGGAGACTCCGGCCGGCAGGAAGTGCACGCCCCTTCCAGCGCGCTCAACAACGTGGCAGCGTCTCCCGCGGCGACCATGGCCAGCTCCCATCATCCTCAGCTGCCCTTGGAGGAAGACCCGCTCGGGCCGTTGCCTGACAACTGGGAGATGGCCTACACCGAGAACGGAGAGGTCTACTTCATAGAGTAAGCGCTACATTACACGATGCAATAGCAAAGACAGAAGGCAACCTAATTATCCACAAGACAGCATTAAGAGTTGAGAAGTTTATTGAATCTGTGATGCATTTCAAAGCTGTGTTTCTGACCCGTGTGGTCCCATGATGAGGAGAGGTTTTATTTCAGTTGGAAGTGAGTTTTGTTTTCCCAGCACCGTTACCGTCTTCATTGAGTATCATCTCGAGTTACTGATCACGGGCGAAAGGGCGTTACAGAGAACAAAGATTTATTGCCGAACAAACTAGGGAAACTAGGGTAACCAGGGAAACATTACATCGAAATTGAGGATGTCATATCAGCTAAAATTACTGTCTGAAAAAAAATCTTAGGAATAAATCATTCATTATTGGAATACTTGTAGAGGGTCAGAGCTAAGTGACAGACTGTTTTAACTTCTCATGCCTACGTTGACTTATGAACAATTAGTCCTCCAAAGTGAAGTAAAATTAAACTTAAAAAGTAAAATTATGATTTTTTTTATCTCAGTATAAATTATTATTTTTTAACATATATATATATATATATATATACATTCCATGCTGCCAAAGGCATCAGTGACTGTTCGCTCAAGAATCAAAAGTAGCCACTCTGTCTATGTAGTCAGCCAATCATTCAGTATCTGTATACTCGTGTATGCAGAAGAGCACAGATACTGTAGCACTTACTTTAGTGATGGTTTATCATTTCTAAAAGGAATCACTTGTTATCCTTCGCTCTCTTTGATTAGTAACTGTTATGACTGGTGGGTGGTAATTCGTCCCTAATTTGAGACATACTAAAAGGGATGAATTTACTTTTTAACGGCTCCATCGTCCTTAACGACGGTACATAAGCAGAGCAAAGCAGTAGTAAGTAGTTTACACCTGCCGGATGTTGTGCAGTTCTCATTAAATGCTGCCTCAGCACTAGCCGTGTTATAAGTACTTAAACCTTCACCTCTTTCTAAAACCGACAAATTTCTGCTCTTTCTTTCAGTCACAACACAAAGACAACCTCATGGATAGATCCTCGCTGTCAGGACAAACAGCAAAAGCCTTTAGAGGAGTGTGAAGACGATGGTAAGAACAAGAAACACAGTGATAATACACATTCTCAGTGTTAACCAGAGTTGAAAATGAAATCGCTCCTCAGCACAGCTGCACTGTACAGGAGCTGCAATATCTAGTGTGAAGGCTTTGTAACTAAGGACTTGCTCTTTGTAACCAGACTCCTGGCCTTTGTGTTGGTTCTGTACACACTTTTTTTTTTTTTTTCGATCAAGGGATTTAATTAAGCGCATTAGACCGAGGTTGATATCCGATACGCGTTCTCTGGTTTTTATGACTTTTTTTTTTTTTCTCCTCAAGCACACTTTTTAAAAAACCCTGAAGTTTTACTTGACAGATTGCACATTTGGGCCTTGCTGGCTATAAAAGACGACCCACTTTAGATTCCCTAAATGTAAAGATTAATATGGGTTTAATGACAGTCTGAGGAGGATTTCTATAGGAAATATTCATCATCCATAGAGTGTCCTGTTTCAAGACAGACCACACAACCTCCAGTCTGAATACTTCATTAACTGTGTTTTAGTAACCTGTAGGCTAAAACCTAGATGAAGCTTGTGAGAACGTATTAAACGTAGAGCAGAGGTGCTGAAGGTGAAACCCTCCAGCTTAGGCATAATGAGAAAGACGTTGCTTTCCAGGTACAACAACACTGACACTTTAAAAAAATAATTTTAACTAACATGATCCTGCTTATATGATGTTTGCAGAATGAAGAAAAATCATGTCTTTGGCTTTGAAGGGTTTCGTTTCAGAATATAGGAAATAGTGCCACCTGGTGGAGATTCATAAAACAACAATAATAATAATAATAATAATAAATAAAAAAACACTGTATATATCACGTGAACGGTTTAAATGATGAGAACTATGATAAGGAAATATTATTTTACAGCCTGGAATCAATAATCTGCTTGTCTTCCTTTTCTCCCTCACTTTTTATCTTCCTCATTTCTTTTTTCCCCTTTTGGAGAAGAAGGCGTGCACACTGAGGAGACAGAACTTGATAGGAACTTGATTGAACTCGGTAGGTCTTCTTTCTTCTCTTCCTCCTGTGCGCCACACTCCCCCTTTTCACTCTGCTCGCTTGTCATTAGCAGGCCTTAAGCCAGGCTTACACTGTAGGACGAGAGAAATCCTGTCATCTCTGACTGCTGCTCTACACCGCATGACTCGATCTCACAAGTCGAGCTCGACGGTGGGTGACATGTCCCAAAGGTGACGCGCTGTACAAAGTCAAACAGCTGGTCACTTGCACGTGAATTTGTCCCTTTTCACCCACGGGACAGACACATTGGATCATTTGAGCCGCAAGATTTGGCACAGGTTTTACGCAGGATGCCCTTCCTGTCTTAACCCTCCCATTTTCTTAGACACTGCATGTGGTTTTGGGTTAAGGGTCTCTGCAGTGGCAGGGCTTGAACCCCCAAACACAAAGCAAGACGTCTAAATAACCCATCCTGCTGTTGCTAAGAAAAACTTCAGCATGTTCTCTGAGATTCATCAGATATCAGATTATGATACAGCTCATAGTATGCGATGTTATTTCAGTTTTTAACATGTTAGAAATGTAAACACATCTATTGGACACATCTGTAGTAGTTTACTCTACAGTGTAAGTCTGGCTTTCAGAAACTTAATTTTGTTCCTACTTTTGTTCCCACAATCAGATGCTATTAAAGCCATCTGATTGTGGGAAATTCTGTTATTCTGTGGAAAAAACAAATAAACAATCATAAAAATGATTTCTAGGTACTTTTGCAAGGAAGCATTAGCATTTAGGTGTCACATTTATTTAATTTAATTTGATTATTTTATACATTTAAACGACGTGACCCCATAGCTTCATAGTTTCTGGGGAAAGTTTTTATTAACAAAGAGGTTAAAGCTTAAACCAAGATCAATTTTTTTATTCTTAGGTTTATTGTTATTGATGTTTTTCCATAGCAGTCCAATTAGAAAGACGAAGCCAGGAGTAATCTAAAATCTAGATTATGTTTCTATCTTCAGGCATATTTATACGTATATATACTTTATATGAATGTTTCTGTGTAGCACGATGTAGTGCAGTGATACAAAAAGTGTCCAATCAGCGTGCAGTCGAATCCTTTATATCCTTTGAATTGCTTACAGTACATGCATGAGTCTGAAGGACAAATCCATCCTTATTGCTTACGCGTCCGAGTAGACCGAATCAGAGAGGGATGTGTGAAACAGGAGGAAGAGTCGGATTAGAGTGAGGCACTTAGAGTGGGTATGGATTGTGTAATGTAGTCTGCTGCATCGTGTTCAGCAATCAGGCTGTTAATGAGTCCATGTGAAACCCAGTACAGTCTACTGCACAAGTGCTAATGACACTCTATTAGTCGGGTAGCTGAGAACGTAGATAAGTGTGTGTGTGTATGGAGTAGGTGCAAGGACATATCACTTGCAGGTCTAAGTGTTGCCTTTTATTTTTATAATGTGTGGATGTATACAGCGGAATGCACAAAAAACCTGTAGAAAAGTTCAAGGAGAGTGAGTACTTATGTAAGCCTTTGTGTGTGTGTGTGTGTGTGTGTGTGTGTGTATATATATATATATATATATATATATATATATATACATAACTGACTGTTGAAAAGAACTTTTATTTTGACTCTTTATGTTTTTTTCTTCCTCATAACAGAATTACCTCCAGGTTGGGAGAAGATAGATGACCCAGTGTATGGTGTATATTATGTAGAGTAAGTCTAAGCCTCTCATATTTTTTCATCAAAACATACACACACAGACAAACACAAGCAAAACGGTCCAATTCTTTTGCCTCTAGCTTTGTACTGTATGCCGGGGATTTGTAAATGTCTGTGCACCAGATCCCCTCACCAGGCCAAGCATTTATTTCTTTGTCTCTCTTTCTCTCTCTCTCTCTCTCTCTCTCTCTCTCTCTCTCTCTCTTTCTCTCTGTGTCTCTCTCTTTCTTTGTATATGTGTCTCTCTATTAGTCACGTAAACAGAAAGACGCAGTACGAGAACCCGGTGTTAGAGGCTAGACGTAAAAAGCAGGTTGATATCCAGCAGCCACCAGAAGGTGAGCGCTACGTCAGAGGTTCGTTCAACTTTTTTTCTCTCTCTCTCTATTTCATTGTCACTCTATTGTCTGGCATAATGTCGCACGTCTTTGATTGCATCAGTCATTCAGTTGTAGCATGATCATTTATTTTTCAATTGAATGCTTCACTAGTGGTTATTTAGCATTATACAATAACCTGGTCCACACTAGCTTTAATTCATTATCGACTACCTTCTTTTTAATAAGGAAAGCTTTCATTCTAAATGCTAATGTAATCTATTGAACCTTAAGATAAGTAGATAAATGTTTTTAAAGGGCTCTTTGTAACGATACTGTGGCTGGATTACAGGCTTTGATTAATTGCAATTCTTACTATGTTGATATATTTGTGTTGGGGCTGACTGAGCCTTAAACATTACAAAAAAAATTATAAAGAGCAGTAAAATTATCAGACTGGAAACTTTTCCCTAGTCTAATTTAAGTGGAACTGTCATCACGTCAAGTTTGTTTAGTATACAGTAAGTTTAGAGAGGGGAAAAAAAGACCAACGATGCTGCAGTGTAAATTATTTATTAATTTACTAAACTTCTAAAGTCATGTATAAAAATTAACATCATCTTCACTTAAAAGGTTACATAGATGCATTTAATTTATTTATATTAAGTCATTTTGTTGGATAGAAAAAGAACATACACACTTGACCTGATGATAACTGTTGAATATTTTGGCCAAAATTCTAAAATGTAAAAAAAAAAAAAAAAAATTAATAATAATAATAATAAATTCTTCACCAAAAGAGCATTATACCCTGTGGTGAAGCATGGTGCTGGGAGTATCATGTTTTGGCACTTCTTTTCTTTAGGGCTTCAAAGTGGCAAAAATAATGGGTTGTTCCAAATACCAGTAGATTTTAGAGCAGTGCGTCTGCTTAAAAGCTGTAGATGAAGATGAAGAAGGATTTCACTGTTCAGCATGACAGAGACCCAAAGCACACATCTAAATCAACAAAGGAATGGCTTCACTAAAAGCCAGAGCCCAGACCTGAATCCACCTGAAAGTCTGTGGGCTTTTTTGAAGAGGGACACGCACAGGTGATGTCCACGCAGTTTGGAGGAAATGTGCACTAAGTTGATAGACTCCTCCCACCAAGACTGAGTGCTATAGTACTCAACAAATTAGTTTAGGGGTGTGCATACTTGTGCAACCAGGTTATTGGATGTTTACAAATGATGATGATGATGGTGATGATGATGATTATTATTATTCTTTTATTGATTTATTAATTGATTGATTGATACTCTTTTTACCAGGAGATCAATGTAGTATTATTTGCACTAGTACAAAGAAAGAATGTAGTATGGAAGTGCATGTTCCTGTTTAGAGTGAAGTTTTATACAAAGATATAAATACAGTGGAGCCTCGGATCGCGAGTAACGTGGTTTACGAGTGTTCCTCAAACCGAGCAATATATTTTTAATAAATGTTTAACCGGAAACCGAGCAAGTATTAGTTTACGAGCGCCGAGTATCATGTATCACGCATGCGACTCTTATTTTGACACAGAGCGGCAAGCGATCACAACTGAGCCAATGATTTTTCTCTCTCTTGCGCTGCGGGAATTATGGGTAATCGTCTCCCCTGCTGCGTCCCCTGTGTCAAAATAAGAGTCCCCTGCTGCGTCTTAGTGTTTGTCTCTTATAATCAACATCTCCCTCTCTCTTCTGTTTGCGCGCGCGTAATTTGACACTGTGCCCCCCACACACCGACACACACACACTTTTACACACACACACACTTACTTTGTGAGTGCGTGTGCGCGGACGCGTGTAATTTGACACCGACACACGCAAACACACACACACACACACATAGATCTCCACACGTGCTTTATTTACACAGAAAACTCAGCTCTGTCGCGATTCTTTTCAAAGGTAAGGTGCTGGTTCATTTGTTATTTTTTATTTTTTACTTTACAGCACTGATTCCGTTAGTATGCGCACACGAGTATCATTAGAGAGATTTCTTTTTTTTTCCCCGTTAAAACAGTGTTTGCATTGTGTATGTTAGTTGTGAAACTTAAAAAGCGAGGTGTGGGAGGGAGAAGGAGTTTTACTGTTTAAGACGAGGCGAGGGGCTAATTCCACACACACACACACGCATACAAATACACCAACAAATACATGGCACCTGCGCGCACAAAAGGAAACACTTAACTGTCTGGATTTATTTTTACTTTTTTAAAAATGTTAAGTGCAGGTTAATTTGTTTTATTTTTACTTTATATGTTCTATTAATTATTTTTATGTATTTATTGTTTTGGGCTGTAGAACGAATAATTTGAGTTTTCATTATTTCTTATGGGAAAAGTCTATTTGGTTTACGAATGTTTTTTGGAATACGAGCCCGCTTCGGGAACGAATTATGCTCGTAATCCAAGGTTCCATTGTATATGACTTGACTTTAGGCTTGACTCGCATGACTTTAGATGAGGAGTGTGTGGACTTTTTATATCCATGGTGATGTGTATTCTTATTGGTTGTTCTTGGTAATGTGTTAGTTTAGAATGGCAAATTTGCTCTTAAGAACTTACAGTAAGTTTGCAGTGATTTTTTCTGGTGAACATGACTTTTTCTAGGAATATTTGTGCATACATTTTATGCATAAATTAACAGCTATTTAATGCAAAAATCTGTTTTAAATCTGGTACATACAGTACAACACTTTGCAGAAGTATGCGCCCAGCTTTGTTACAACTTGCGCCAACTTTGGCAGACGCCCTTATCCAGAGCGATTATATTTTATTTTTTACCTTATTACACATCAGAGCAGTTGAGGGTTAATCGCCTTGCTCAACTCCTGCCCTACCTGGAGCAGTAAAAAGACTCAATTTGTGATTTTCTTTTTTTTTTAATATTGGACTTTTGTTTAATGTTGGGCTGTGCAATTTTTACTGCAACACAAAGGTAATTTAAACAGAGGGCAAGGGTAGTTCAGTGTTTGAGACATTGGACTACTACTCAGAAGGTCACAGTTTTAAGGGCACAGGTTCCTCAGCCTTCAACTGCTCAAATTGTCCAAGACCTGATTTCCGCATGATTGGGGTTAAATTCTTATGCACGGCAAAAATGGTACTTTACCATTTAAAAAAAAAAAAAGTCAGTTCTGTCTTACATGAGTGGAAAAAATTTAATATTTAAAAAAAATAAATACCAGACTTTACTATTAAGTGATTTTCTTGTGGCTACACAGTACAGCTGTTCATCCCAATCCTGTGAGTTCTCATCACACTGTGTGCATATGGAACTGCTTTTACTTTCACTATTAAACATATTATGGGTTTTTTTTTACTTTTTTTTTTACTATGCAACCTTACCAAGTGTTTAAGTGACCATGGCCATATTTCGTCCATAAAGTTGTTGATTCAGCATTATTCTTCCTGGTGTTGATAATGTGTTCTTAACCCATTTCCTCTAATTTCAAATCTCCTTAGTTGTTGTCTTTGCCTGATGCAGCCCAATAATTCAGCCCTTCTTAAATGGCGACTTTATTTATAATATATATTTATATATATATATATATATATATATATTTTTTTTTTTTGGCCAGGCAGTGTATAATAATTATTTATAGCTTGGTGTTTATCTGTAATAATCTAATCTGCTGGTCATATGAATTCACACAGCCTTCACCTCTTTCTCTGTACAGAATGGATAGAGGAGCACTCGTCCGCTGGTGCGCCGATCACTGCATACATTC
The DNA here is from genome assembly GCA_030347435.1 of Clarias fuscus. Classification (NCBI taxonomy): domain Eukaryota; kingdom Metazoa; phylum Chordata; class Actinopteri; order Siluriformes; family Clariidae; genus Clarias; species Clarias fuscus. The sequence goes on along the minus strand of CM059213.1, from coordinate 12,036,269 downwards.
CGAACCACTTGGAGACGTACAGAGAGCCTCAGAGTGGCCCACAGCTCCCGCCAGTACCAGGTTGCAAACGTGAGCATCTGTCCTCTGCAAAAGATTAATACACGAAGAGTGTACAGTAGGGTTTCCTTGATACATTGTCAGTAAACTAAGCTGCTGCAGAACAGTAAACAAATCTAAACAGTTACAGGTTAGACGCTTTTGTAATACAAAGTCCTTTCAGGAAGTAAAAAAAAAAGACCTTCATAATGTTTTTTTTTATTTTATAGCAGTGAAATCCATCGATCTCCTGCTAATTCTGACAACTGAGACGTGCCGTACACGCATTACCATTGCTTCACAAATTTACTTTTGTTGTGGTACAGTATGTTTAAAAAATTGAAGACCTCTTATAAGTGTGTGTGTCTGTGTGGGTGTGTATGCGTGAGAGTAGGAGGGAAGCCGTTCTTCACGAGAGACCCCGCAGAACTCAAGGGCACGTTTATAAGCACCAAACTACTGAAAAGCAGGCGAGGTTTCGGGTTCACTGTGGTAGGAGGAGACGAGCCAGATGAGTTCTTACAAATCAAGAGTCTCATATTAGATGGACCTGCAGCTTTGGATGGCAAGATGGAGACAGGTGAGCGCATACACACATACACAAAACACTAATCACTGCCTCTCATCCTGATGGAAAAATGGTCTGCGAGAGATGTCTTCAGATCAGACCTCATGAAAACGTACTGTAGATCCGAACAGACACTTGCATACAGTTGATTCAGTAATGCAAACGTTCAGTCTCCTGATGATGCCGCAGCCATTCATGACCAAGAGCCACGAGAGGAGAATGATCTTTGCTCTCAGGGTATAATCTGTCTCACCTGTCAAACACGGCAGCACTTGTCGATCGAGGGTGTCTGTGAGCTCATGCATGAGTGTAGATAGTGTTTTCCTCCAGTTTGATGCAGTATGAATAGCAGGTTAAAAAAGCTGTGGTTGGCTGACTGCGTGTGTCTCAGAGGAAACACGTTTCGGCTTTCACGCTTTCCAGTAGGGTAGCTGTGGTACGCTGGGTGGGAACTGTCCAGTGTCCCAACTGGACGGAAAACCAGTTCTTTGAATGAGGCATTCTGCACGTGTGTATTCTGACATCTAAAGCAACTATTCCGGTGTACACATGTAAGCGCCTCTATACATCCACCACACGCACACATCCAATTCCACATTGTCTGTGTTTTAGGAATATATGCAATATGGTACTTACTGTTTTACTTACTGTATTCATTTAAAGTATTCTAAAGTTTAGTGTGCAATATGGTACTTACTGTTTTAGAACTTTATAGTTAACTATATAGTTATTTATTACTTTTCCTTTCTACTCGATAACAAGAGTGAGCAACTGTAACCAAGAATAAGCAATTTCCCTCTGGGATTAATCAAATTCTTTGAATCATGAATCTTGAATGTCTGTGTGTTCTCCAGGTGATGTCATCGTCAGTGTCAATGACACCATCGTCCTGGGCTACACACATGCTCAGGTGGTCAAGATCTTCCAGTCCATCCCTATCGGCTCGGCTGTGCAGCTGGAACTGTGCCGTGGCTACCCGCTGCCCTTCGACCCGGACGACCCTAACACCAGCCTGGTGACCTCGGTGGCCATCCTTGACAAAGAGCCCATCATCGTCAACGGCCAAGAAGCCTTCGACCCGCCACCCTTGGGCCCCTGTCAGACGGGGATGGGTACAGTAGGCCCTGTGGGAATGGAGCCACGGCCCTACAGCCCCACGGCAGAGGGAATGATGATGCCAGAGAGCTATGGTAGCGACGTGGTGACCCTCGCATCGTCCATCGCCACGCAGCCGGAGCTCATCACTGTGCACATGGAGAAAGGTGACAAGGGCTTCGGCTTCACCATCGCTGACTGCGGTGCCATCGGCAGTGCCATCGGGGGCGGGCAGAAGGTCAAGCAAATTGTGGACTACCCGCGCTGTCGCGGCCTGAAAGAGGGTGACATTCTGGTGGAGGTCAACAAGAGGAACGTGCAGAACATGAGCCACAACCAGGTGGTGGAGCTGCTCAGCAAGTGTCCTAAAGGCAGTGAGGTCACCATGCTGGTACAGAGAGGTGAGCGCTTTGTAGCTTAGAAAGGTCTTTGTAGATAACCATGATCCTGGAGATCTGCTGCTACTCAGTACTAGCTCATCAGAGGGCTTTGTTCAAATGTGTGTTTTTGCTTGTATCATGTGTTTTTTATCGCATCCCCTAATTCACAGGTTACATTACAAAGAAAAATATTTGACACTTACACTAACTCTGCTCCTGGTCAGGCGTCATTACGGCACCCTGTCAGTGACTATTTTCATGTAACTGCACCCCTGTCGTGTTTCATCCCTTACATCGTCGATTAATAATCACTGAGCCAGACAATTACTGTCAGCTTTAATCGCCATGTCATGAGACATGCTCTCCGCAGAATATTATCATTAGATGTTCAGGAGCAGGTCTGAACTCATGTGATTGTATTATAATCAAACATACTGCTGCGAAGCCGTGAGTGCAGATTTAATTAACTGTTTCCATATGCGATGTCTTTGCAGTGAAGGTATGACTCGGAAAATGCCTTCATTTGACCTTTCGAATGAACGTGGGCCAGAACAAGCATGTTTATTGTTAGATATGAGCCGGTGTAGTATGTGGATTCTGTAGTCGATGTTGATGTACGTCTGGATTACAGTCAGTATCTTAGGTCCTTTATAAAATGTAACGAATCTCAAGCACTATGAGCTATACATTCACAGTGAATCTGGTTAAATGATCATTTGTCCTTTTACTATATTAACCCCTTTCCTTGTTTGTTAACTAAAGACCCAAAGGTTTGAGTTATTATACTGCTGATCAAACTTGGAGAATCATTTCTGCTCTAGTGGTCACATTTAGCATTTGCATAGATGTTGCTGATCCCACATCAGCATTATAGGACAGCACTCTGGCACTTCACTCATATATTGATTTGGGATAAAACCCAGCGGCGCTCCAAATGTAGTGCTGCTGATGTAAACTCAGGTGGTTCAGCTGGAAAGAATAGAATTAGTCTTTTTTTTTCTTATCAACCACACACAGCCATACACAGATACACCAAGGTGAATCAGGACAGAGGAGGAACAGAAAGAGAACATTCCCAGTTGCCATAGCAATAACCCATACACATTTCAAAACATGTCTTTCTAGTATGTAAGTACAGAGAAGGAGTTTTTTGTTTCCTGAGTTTGTTCAATTAAAATCTTATTAAACCTGGCACTAAGCAGGTGATTCAGACAAAAGTCGAGCAGGTACAAGTGTGAACGGGTTTGTGAACTCAGTCCACATTCGGAGATGCTTCGGGATGCACGTGTTCACACCTCAGTTTTAGTGTGGACCAAAGAAACAGGAAGGACTGTTTGGAAATGGCATGCTGCCTCAAGGGTCACAGATAAAGGCATCGCTGAAACAGCAGAGACAAAAGCAGCTATTTTTTTGTAGCTTCTTCTCTTTACGTGACTAACCTTCAAATGTCTGATGAAGTTCGTGGTGTTAAAATGCTTCCCGCCTCGTTGTCTTGTTACACAGGTTGCAGATTGCTAATGTATTGTCTTTGTCACACAACACGTAGAATTGTCAGACCGTTGAAGCCATTTCGGCAGCGTGCGCAAAAGAAAAATATCCCGCGAGTTTTGCGTCATCTGATCGGCTTCTCTATATCGGCCATTATAGAGACTGCCGATCAATCGTCCCAAAGCAATTATCGGCCGATTATGATCGGTGACCGATCAATCGGAGCACCCCTAGTTGCAGCATTTCTCTCTTTTTGATTTAAAAAAAAATTTTTTTCTACACTTTAAATATATTTAACATTCAAGAAAATCCAATATTGAATTCACAATTTTATTTTTAGGTTGAGTAAAGTCGTGATGTTTCCAAAGTCAGTTCGTGCAGAGTAAACAGTCATGCCCGAATACAGAGCTGTCTTTTTGTCAGCTTTATGTCTTTTCTGGGAAGATCAGGAGATCACGGTTGAAGTCAGGCCCAGCATTAGCAATTCATATTTCTCCTATAAAATAAATCTGAACGTGGATTTTACACTTTGGTGCTGTTGCATCATTGCTCATGGACGGTAGACCTCTTAAACCGCCACCTAATTAGTGAAGAGCTCAAGGCTAGTCTCTTCAACAAGCTGAGAAAAAATTGCAGATTTCTCTATACTCTGAAATAAGTGTGCACAATTAGGCAGAAGGATCTAGTGCAATGTCGTGCAAAAACAACTTAATCTCCAAGTAAGGGCATTGAATGGACCTGTTTTTACCTGCGTGTCCTTTCAAGGGTTGTTTGACTTGCAAAAACAGGCCACGCAACAGTGTTGGCGTGAAGGAGTCGAGGGCGTTCGGTCATTAAAGAGCCGGTTTCTTTCTCCTCAACAGCATACACTTTACACATCATTGTTTTCAGTTTGATTTAACTCATGAGCTAATTAAGGCTTCGCGAGCTGAAGGAAACGTGCTGTAGCAGCGAAACGTGCACGGCCGAACCTCGTTAGAAATTGCACGAGCTTCAGATACTGGAGGATTAGACTTTGTGTCAGTTTGACAGGAATAAGCAACGAGGTGGAGAGGATGTACTGGATTAGGAGGGTGTGCTCGTGAGCGTGAGGAAGAGGGAAGAGAAGAGTATGTTCAAGGAAGAGCATTTTCTCATGGTTGGGGTTGACATGCGCACACACACACACGCACACACACACTACAGAACCGAGGGTGCTGCTGTAAATCTCTTCCATCTTGCCTCTTGCTTGTTTCCATGACGATGCTCTACTGCACTGCAGTACAAGTAAAGAGAGAGAGAGAGAGAGAGAAATCCACAGAGAAGATTCAAGGTTTACTTTCCATCTAGAAACAAAAATACAATTTTTTCCCCCCCTGCATCCACAGCAAACAGACACTTTATTCAGACATTAAAGCTCATAAACAGATTGAATGCTCTAGAACAAATTCATGAGACTATACAGGATATTTTATTGATACTTTATTATAGAGGTTCTTAAAGTAACGGCTAGGGGTTCCTGAAACATAGACACATGGTGTGTGATTATTTTTTTCTTTTTAGTAGCACAACCCATTAGTATCAAAGTTAATTGTTATTATATAAGGTGTTATATACTGTATCACAGGGTCCAAAAGTTTCTGATTTCATTGATAATCAAGATCTCTCCTGTTGAAGCGTGCGTTCGGATGACACTCTGATGGACTCGTGGAATCCGTGCCAGCTCGAGTGCACAGCGCCATTAAAGCAGAAAGGGGACAATCAAAAACTGTGAAACTCTGAAATTCATATAAAGATTTCAAGGATTCTCTTAAGATTTTGTCTTGAGTTTTTGCTTATGACATCATGTTGTAGCATGGTCCAATCCACTGTGTAAGTGCTAAAATGTGCAGTTCCAAAAAGTGAAAAAAAAAGCGTTTGGCTTCAAAAGTGAGAGTCCGTCCCCACAGAGCCCTTACAACAAAAGAAATAAACATTTTTGCAGTCTGGTCCAAAATTTGGTTCCGGTCTCCGAAGCTAGAGTTCCTATTCCCATTTTTGTGTGTGTGTGTGTGTGTGTGTGTGTGTGTGTGTGTGTGCGCACATTAGTAATTATGCATCATTATGGGCGTGGCTGATTTGAGTGATAGCTGCAGATGTCAACCCACCAGCTGTCTGCCATGCATCACTCCATCAGATATAAACGTCTAACTGGTTCTGTTGCATCTTAACTAACCACCTGAAATGTTGATGGAATTGATGCGGGATAATGTTGTAGTATGCTGTATCTTAAGTGGCCTGATTCATAGGGATGATTAGAGATATACCAGCGCTACATGTAGATAACTGTAGATGAGCAGATATTTAAGTGGCTAGGTTCAGTCATGTTACACTATGTTTTGATTGGAACTGGTTAGAGAGACCCGTCACAAATGAGCGGAATATCAGGGACAGGAATCACCATGGACCACCTGAAATGATACTATCACAATGCCTACTGTAGGTGGCGGTCCTGTTGATTCTGTTAACATGATTTTATAAACATTTCAAATTTAATATAATTTATTTTTTATATATTTAAAATTTTTTTGTTACAATTTCAAACAAACAACAAATAATTTGCTCCTACCGCAGTAAATGCTATATATATGAATAGTGTAGACTGCTCCCTCTATAGGATTATAGAGGAATAACAATGTGTTACACCTCAAACACAAGATCTTTTTGGAATTAGTGTATTGACAAACAAAATACTTGATACGTGACTGAATTCATTTTTGTTCTCGGGTGAGTGTGCATGTCTCACGCAGTTTATTCAGTTTATAAGAAGTGAGAAGAAGAAGCAGGAGAGTCAGAGGCATGATAGAGACCTGTGGACTTTAACCTCTGTATCTCTGTACTGTATGTGAGAGTGTGTGCGCGTGTGTGCGCGTGTGTGTGTGCGTGCACCCTCTTGGAGACAGATGGCCTGGACATCTCTCCAAGGATGCATGAGATGCAAACTCTCCCACACAATTACGCACACACTGAAACACACACACACACACACACACATATATATATATATATATATATATATATATATATATATATAATGTTCTTCCAGGTTCAGAATCACGATCAGATTATCAGAAAAGTTCACTGCTATACATAGATTTCATCACATTCTCGCAAAAACACACACACACACACACATTCTGGCTCCTTGTCCACCTCCTCAGAGTGAATGCTAATAAGAATATGCAGCACAGAGACACACAAGCCCTGCATTTCCCATGCTTTTCCATCCACAACATCCAGAGTGTTCACAGCAGCACTTACACGCAGCTTAATATGATCATCCTATAGTAGCACGTTTAATTATCGTGTGGTCACGAAAGTGTGAGAAAACCAGTGGTGTTATTGTAGGTGTGTAGAAGGATGTGTACCAAAGCTTATTTGTCGTTAAGAGATTTGTGAGGAGTAAAACATGATGAGGTGTGTTGGTATGGGAAAATATACTGAAGATTTTTTTATGTTTTAGCATTACATCGCATTTAATATAATGGCCACAAACCAAGTCAGTCCATGTTACAGCTTACGTTATTACAGCGATAAGCACTCGTTACTTCACCAGGCTGTTTTTACTCTCTTGACGTTAATGAAACAAAAAGACATGCTCGTCAAGCTACTAAGAAATCAGAAAGTCCCAAAAAAAAAAAAAAACATACAGTAAAACGCACTGATATTCAGAATCTCCATTCTATAGTTTCACTATATCAATAGTTATATGTTTGTCTTCACCAAATCATTTCTAATCTGTCTAATATTAGCTAAGTTTATCTGGTTCATCATTCAGAGCCATTCGAGACTGTTCAGTTTGGGTGAAAAAGAGCCCAGGCGATGAAGTTCTGCTTCCTCCTCTACTGAGCGGGGGAGGCATTATGTTGTCAGGTCAACCTCATTAGCGATGTGTCTCAACAAGAAGTGGCTGAGTGTAATAGGATTTATATGGAATTATCTTTGTAACCAATTAATGAACTGATTAGTGGAGGCATTAGTGGCTCATTGGTATACTTCTCACCCCACTTTATGAAGATCCCAGGTTTACGGCCTAGCCAGTGCGACAGATCAAACCGCTCTTGATGCAGGACACCCTTACCTTGCCTGGATAAAAACACAAACGTCACATTCCTGCCAAAATCATTCAGTACGTGCGTATTGGACGATCTGCAGTGGAGACCAGTAACGGGAGCAGCCGAAAGATGAACAGACTTACAGTGTCATGGTCACAGCAAGATCAAATTCCTAAAATAGTTTCTCTTACGTAGCTAGCTTCCTTTCTGTTTGTCTAACACATTTGTGCTCAGGGACCTCATTTCCATCGCCACTCCATGATTTTGCCCTCGGGCTAACTTGGCATGACATTCATCATACATACGCATCAGTGTTTCTGAGAGTCTTTCACCTTAGCTACAGAACCTGGCTGCTTCGGTAGTTTTCATTCCACCACATATCCTTTTAAAAAAAGTTTTTATAGAGTTCTCATGGTTAACAGGCAAACTTCTTAGAATAACATCTGACACTAGCACAGATGCCTTTGTTTTGACTGAATTAAATGAACGTGATGTGATTTTTGCACATTCTCCCATTGCAAGCATCGTCGTTTATTTGTTCCTGTTAAAGAACTTATTTATCCTCGACGCCAGCTTTTGTACTGCTCTCCGCATCCTTCAAAATACTTGAACAATCAAATGCACTTGGTTACTTACAACAAATCCTATCAAATACACCTAATATACCTGTAATATCATGAGTTGCACTCCTCTAAAGGCATTAATGCTTTTTTTTGTTTGTTTATCCATAAACCAGCTTTAGTGTGCTTAATTGAGTCTGGTGACAGGATAAAGTAAAACTGTAGACATGGAAAACTATGAGAGGTAAAGGAATGTTGATTTCCAGTAGAGTTTTACTCTCTTTACTAGTGGAGCTGATTTCTCATTGGACGGGTGCCATCATGAAGTTCGTTCCAAAGGTGATTCATTTTATTGCTTCATGTTTGACACGCCAGATAAAACCTCACAGACAGACGAGACGCAGGAGACCATGATCACTGTCAAAGGTCGTCTACAGACTTTAATCATAAGACATAGCTAAAAGACATCTGATACAATTTAACGCCTGATACTTAAAATGTAAATTATTAGTTTAAATTGTCTAGTAAAAGGACTATTGAGCCGACTAGTTATCAGATTAATAGAAGTGTATACACGGTCTATAAGGAACAGACAAATTTAATAAAGAGAGCTGAAAGTGCCGGAGGTATTGGACAGTTCCAGGGACCATGATGAATCACTATAGAAATGCAGTAGTGAGCTTATGTTCACGTCACTCACTTCCGATTTTTGTTTGTTCATGGCCATCTTTAACGGCTCTCATTCACGCTGCACATCTGGATCTGTTAGATTATTTGATCTGAAGGTCAGTTGACAGCTCAGCAGCTGTTCATAATTAGTGTGAAGAGACAACTGTTTTGGTTTTTCTGTTCCAAGACATTATTTTGGTAGTCCAAGTGTTTCTTTAAAGCTGCTGCTTTAAAAAAAGAACGAGAGGGAAGTGACGGAGAAAAAAGATCAGATTTTTTTAATGTATATAAAAATATACTTTCTATACTGTATGTATGCATACAATATATTCAGTACTTATATGCATATACCTGTGCGTTCTAACACCTTTCTATCAGAACCAGCATTAACCTTCTTCTCAATTTGAGCTACAGTAGCTCTTCTGTTGGATCGGCCAACCGGGCCAGCCTTCACTCCCCCTGTGAATCAGTGAGCCTTGGCCGTTCATGACCCTGTTGCCAGTTCAGTCGTTTTCCATCCTTGGAATACTTTTGGTATGTCCTGACCACTCCAGACCAGGAACATCCCACAAGAGCTGCAATTTTGGAGTTGCTCTGACCCAGTCCTCTAGCCATCACAATTTCCCCTTCTCACAGTAGTTACCAGAGGTGGGTAGAGTAGCAAAAAAATGTACTCAAGTAAGAGTAGCTCACTCATCACTCATCCAATCTATACCACTTTATCCTCTATTCCCAGGAGACTATCCGAGGAGGCTTAGGGCACGAGGCAGGGTACACCCTGGACAGGGTGCCAATCCATTGCAGAGCACACACACATATATACTCATTCAATACGGGCAAATTGGGCAATGCCAGTCAGCCTAATCTGCAAGGACTGTGGGAGGAAACCTGAGTACCCGGAGGAAACCCACCAAGCACGGGGAGAACACAGAGACAAGAATCGAACCCGGACCCTGGAGGTGCAAGGTGACAGTGTTAACCACTACACCACTGTGCCGCCAGTAAGAGTAGCTGTTCTTCAAAATAATATTACTCAAGTAGAAGTAAAAAGTAGTCATCCAAAATATTACTCAAGTAAGAGGAAAAAAGTATTTGGTGAAAAGACTACTCAAGTACAACTGTTTCATCATAACATCCAATTTTTTTTTTTTTTAGAAATTATGTAAGCAGTCAGAGAAAATTATGAAATAATGTACAAATTGTGACATTTCTAAATAATAAAATAAATGTAATACATTTAATAAAATAAATTAATAAAACAAAATATATTTACAAAATAGCAAATTAAGGAATGAGAAACACAAATTTACTAATCTCCCTTTTGTCACAATATAAAGCTTTTGAAATAAATACCTCCTGTAGGTAACATATGTATGTTTGAGCAGTGTAACTATTTCCTGTGTAAGATATACTGTGTATTCAGTCGCCCTGCAAATGACTCATCAGATAGAAAATAACATTAGAACATGTGTACAAGAGTCTCACTTTACCATAAACTGTGTCCAGTAGAACAAATGTAAGAACATTATATATATTTTTAGCCTCTAGTTTATTTGCTAATTACAGTATATACTGTATGTTAAGATTGCAACATTAAATAAAACAGCTAAACTAACCGCGACATGTTTGCTTCACTGTCACTATTCACTGCTGAAGACAACCCCCCTCCCCCCCTTCTGTGTGTCATGTGATTATTGTTGCCTCATCTGTCGAATAAATGGTTAGAAAAGTAACGAGTCAAGGGTCGCCGAATGTAGCGGAGTAAGAGTAGCGTTTCTTCTTCACAAATCTACTGAAGTAAAAGTAAAAAGTATGGTGCGGCAAAACTATTCATAGAAGTAAATATTTTTCAAAAAGTTACTTAAGTAAATGTAACGGAGTAAATATAACTCGTTACTACCCACCTCTGGTAGCTACATTTTTAAAATTGAAGTTACAATGGCGGCTGGAAGTGGGTGGGATATATTAGGCAGCAGGTCAACCTTTTTCTTGAAGTCATAATAAAGTTAAGGCTGATCGGTGTATGTAATATACATATATATTCGAGAGAGAGAGAGTAGTGAATAGAGAAGGGTATCATGAATTCGATTGTCTATATATTTGAAATTGGACAGAAATCGATTTTTGCGTTCATAACTACTCTGCAAACTTATGCCCCTTTAGCTTCGTAATGTGATTGCAGCCTGAAAGTCTGCAGGAGCGTAAAACGGGAAAGGAGCCAGAGGAAAGGAGCGGAAGAGAACGAGAGAGCACTTTTAACATTTAATGACTACGGAAAAGAGCGATTCAGAGGCTTGTACTTTTAGGCATAAACGCAGCTCGAACGTTTCCAGTCGTTTCAGCCTGGCCTTTTTTTTTTTTCTCTCTCTCTCTTTCTTTCGAACCTCTGAAGTCTCCCATGAGTACGAAATACATAAAGAATGAACGCAGTTTTTCGTGTGAATATAAAACTGAATATTCATCAGTCGACTGGCTGTGGTGTATATTATGAAAGCAAGAAGAAAGTGTCATCACACGTACATTGGGATATATGCTAATGTAACATCTCGGATTCAGGAGGCTGTATTAGCATGCGGATGGAGACAGAAGTGCGTGGAAATGATTTCGATTAATTCATGTGGCTGATTGTATTCGACTAGTTTTGCAGAGACGTCTCAGAGTGATGAAAAGCAAGTGTGCACATGTATATGTTAATTAGAGTGGGAGGTGGGATATTAAAAATTGCTCTGTGTGTATGTAGATGAGGAAACAAAAGGGTGGAGGGGAGATTACCATTTAAGGTGAGAGGAGAGAAAGGGCGAGAGAGAGCAAGAGAGAGAGAGGGGGAAAATAAAAATGTCTTGCTTTCAAAGCCGTGGAGGCTGTCTAATGGTCTCATACACACGCACACAAGCGTTCACACACAAAAAGCAGACAACACTCTCCAGGATGTAGCAGCATCCACAGATATCCACATTCCTTCATTCCCCTCTTTTCCTCCCTCCCTTTTTTGCTCCCTCGCTGAGAATCAGAGATTGGTGGAGAGGCGTACAGGCGTCACAGCCGTGCCTCCTCTTCATACATGCTCCCTAAGCACAAGGAGAGAGAAAAGAGAGAGAGAGAGACGGAAGGAGGCAGGGAAAGAGAGCAAGCACTCCGCTCCTTGGGTTTCCAAGGCTGTACACTTGTTTGTCATTATTTCTCTTTTTTTTTCTTTTCTTTTTTTTTTTTTTTTGGGTGGAGGGCAGGACTAGAAAAAGAGGTATTAATGCTTTCTCTTTCTCTGTGCCGCTGTTTCACAGGGGTCGTCCAGGCCAAGAGGAGTCCCAAAGTGGTGGTGAGTTACACTTTTAATGTGTTATCAGTGTGATGATAATAATAATAATAATAATGAGGTTGAAATAGTAGGTTGGAAAATCTTTTACAAGGTGATGCAGTGATGATGAGAATAATACAACCTGTATTTTCAGATATAAATAAAAGTATATAATATATAAGACATTGTGAGTTGTATAGTTTAAGGTCGTTGGTTTGTGTGCCTTCTCTTCTTCCCTCTGCCATGATTTCATTTCCACTGTTTGTATTTCCTAAGTCACTTTTGCTTTTTTTTAAACTGCAAGTGTCACAGGGAGACTTATTCTTCATCCGTGCTACTTTCACTGTCATTACTCGACACCTTTCCTCCTCTCATTTTTTCAGAATAGTATGAAAGTGTGCTTGTGCTTAAAAAAAAAGAGAAACTCTATAATCATTCATAGAAGTGAATCAAGATTGCTATGGAAATATAATCCTTTGGATCGTTCCTTTTTTTTACATTTTTTTTACCTACATAGGCAATAGAAAGCACTGAATCTTCTTTCTGTTCCCAAGTGACCACACATGACAAGCCTCTTAAGATGTCACTTTTGTTTACCGAGGCATGAGCCCTTTCTTTATCCGTTTTCCACCTTGACCTGTGCAGACCCATATTCTACAGGAACCCGAATAGAATTGTATATAGGGATGAGACAAGAGGGAGTATTTTAAATAAGCAGTGAATTTCCAAAAGGGTTCTGATCACCAGTAGTGGAGGTGATTAGAAATGATTTTCCATCTTCAGGCGACTAGAAAGCTCATGCAAAGTAATGAGATAAAAAAGCTACAGCGGAATTTCATCCACAGTCTAATGCAGTTCAAATTCTATCAGCGAATGAGGTTTGGTTTTTTTAAAGGTCGTTGAAATTAGTGATAACAGTCGGAGTCATGGTTTAACCTGAGTGACTGAGAGAAAAAGTGAAAGAGTATGATAAAAAAAAAGAGGGAGAAGTGAATGTGTACTGTAGGTGCAATAGCAACGAGAGAAACTGCTTGAAGGTTGATTACTTTATATTTTAGGATCTTACTTTGAGAGCCTTGAGAGCATGTGAGCCCCAGCAGTAAATGGTGCATCTAAAATCTATGGAGATTTCATACGTTTCGGACAGGACCTTCAAATCTAAGCTGCTTTGGTAATGTTCACTCAAGTAGATGGAGCAAGGGAGGATCAGGTGAATATTTCTGAAAAGAATGGGCAAGGCGTGTGTGGGTTCCAAAGCGACACACATTTTCACTCACAGTGATAACTACGTAGATGCACAAAAAGGATGGCCTTGCATCGCTTTTTCTTCCATTCTTTTCTACCACGTCATTTCATTCCATGTTTCCATGCTCTCCCCCCCCCCCGTATCCACAATATCACCTGATCTCTATCTCTTTCCATCAGTCATCCTTAGCAACTCTCTGTTTTTGCCTTTGCTAGAGGTTGTTTCTCTCTCGTTATCTGATGTTCTGGGTCAGCTCGTTAAAATAGGAAGTGAGTTCAGTGACCAGCACTTGCAAAGCAACTCTCTTTCTGTTTCTCTCGCTCTTCCTCCATCCTCCAGCCCAGGGTCACTTGATGATTTACGTGGAGTTGCATCAGAGAAATGTAGAGAGGAGCTGACTTCTGATATTGCAATTCCATGTTTTCTTTTTCTTCTAACACATCTCTTTCCTTCTCTCTCTCTTTGCCCTTCGCTTCCATCTTCGTGTTTCTCTCCCACCTCTCTCTTTGTCTATCAGCAGTTGGAAAGGAAGGACAGCCAGGGAAGCTCCCAGCACAGTGTGTGCAGCCATCGCAGCACCCACACAGACTCACCAGCCCGCGCCGTACCTGCCGTGCCCCCTGTGCCCAGTGAGACGCTGGCAGCTCCGCCCCCGGTGCCTCCTCCTCCGACCCAGCCCCTCCCAAGTTTGCCCCCATTGGAGCCACCCATCAATGGCACTCTTCAGAAGAAACCAGATCCTTTCAAGATCTGGGCGCAGTCCAGGAGCATGTACGAGAGTCGAAGTGAGTGATGTACAAGTGGTGAAGGTGCAACTGTAATAATAGTGGCCATTTTGTTTCATTCCTTCATACATTACTTATTTCATACCTTATTACCATATTCCCTTATGGGCTCAGTTTTAATTTCGCCTTTGTTAAAATTTGCTAAAATTATAATTAAGAATTAAAGAAAACAAATGACAGTATTTGCACCATCAGGAACGTCTGAGCTTCTTTTAGGCTGAAGAACATGCATGGTCTTGATGTTTCTTTATCACTCAGTATCATTTAGTTCACACTCAGATCAGATCTGGATGTCTTACATAATTATCTCTTCCACTGGATGAATAAACAGACCAAAACACATCCAGTCATTTTTATAGCAGCCGCATCTAAATTAGACTTCATTATATTTTCTGATATTTAACATGCCAGGTTCTGCCACATGAGGTATAATAACTTCTATAAATACAGTGTCATGTTTAAGCTTTCTACTTTCTTGCTTTTGGGATAATGATGTGTTTGGCATATGTCGAGGTGAACCGAGGGGGAGTGTGATATTAGATTTTATTTCATTATTCATTTTAAACATACCTTGCGAGGGGGAAGTCAGTTTATGGCTCCATTTATGGTTTTAACATTTTGTGGCTACTAGAATTTTGCAATTTTCAGATGAGAAACGAAATGCACAACATACAGTACAGTATATACACACTACCAGTCAAAGGTTTGGACACACCTTCTAATTAAAAGGGCTTTTCCTGATTTTTATTTATTTTTACATTGTAAAACAATGCTGAAGGCTTTCAAAATATGCAATAATTTTCTTTTGAACAGTTGATATTGAGATATCATGAGATGTCTGCTACTACTAATCTGAGGTGCTTTTTGTTAATTGGTGATTTGTGAGGCTGGTGACTCTAAATGAACGTCTCCTCTGCAGCAGGGGTAAAGTTTGGTCTTGCTTTCCTGGGAAGGTCTTCATGAGAGCCAGCTTCATTATAATGCTTGATGGGTTTTGCGAATGCAACTATTCCAGAAAATCAATCAAAAGTAACAACAGGACAGTTTGTGCAGTTTTTGTTACTTAATTACCTAATGCCATATGTCATATTTCATAGTTAATCTGAATCTGAACTTGTTTTCAAACGTTCCACGGCTACTATATAAATAAATTATAATTATACAGAGGGGCCCAAAAATGTAAACACACTTTAACAGTTGTTATCTACTGTACGCTCTTTTTTAAACTCTTTTTTAAATTTGAATTATGGCAGCAATGTGCAGTATCATGTTTCCTCTAAAGGTACCAGTAGTTGCACCATCGTCGATGCTATCATGTGATCATGATTTTTTTTTTGTGCATATATTTTTGATGTTGAAGGGGCCCCTTTGTATACAATTGTTTAGTGACAGGACGAGAGAGAAATCCCATCCTTCTCACACAGAGAGCAGGGTCAGTTGTGCTTTCTTGGTCCCCTGGTTGTACACAATAGCAGGTTAAAGAGTTTTTTTCCCCTGTAGGCGTGTGGTAACTTTTATGTGGTGATCTTTGTGGTTTCTGACACATGCATGGTATGTAGGTAGACTGTCTTGGCAAAAATGTATATGGACGGTACTGTAGGTACCTTATTTTGGTAAAAATTTCATATTCTGTATGTGTGCATTTTTATATGAGATACATTCTCTCTCTCTCTCTCTCTCTCTCTCTCTCTCTCTCTCTGTCTCTTTTATACATTATGTATGACCCTTTCACGTCCTCCCACACATTGTTAGAGACGATATGAGAACCAAGGCTCAACTCTGAAGATGTGATGAAATCTTGTGTCTTCTGAGAGGCTGTTTGTTGCAGTAGTATATTATAGAAAAGTAGCTGGTTTAAATTATACAACAGGATTTGCTACTTGTTCTATAATCCATCTGTAGATAAACAAGGTGGAAATGTGTGATTATGACACTAAGTCGTGCCACATTTAAAGATGAGGATTCATTTAATCATTG
Organism: Clarias fuscus; assembly: GCA_030347435.1. Lineage (NCBI taxonomy): Eukaryota > Metazoa > Chordata > Actinopteri > Siluriformes > Clariidae > Clarias > Clarias fuscus. Next base: position 12,020,097 of record CM059213.1, on the reverse strand, counting down.
TGGTCAGTTGGAAAGTCGTTCTTTGGCAGGGGAGATATTTTCCTCAGGAAACACCACTCAGGCTGTATACCAAAGAGTTATGAAATTTTAAAAGGTGCACTTTGTAATCTATAATTCATCTGGAACAGTATTGTAGCTTTTTCTCAGCTCAGGTCAGAATAAGTTCAGCTGTGTGTGTGTTTGTGTGCAGGTATGTTTTGCATGGCAGATTGTTCAATAAGAGCAGCATTTGGCGCCTTCCGAGTGCCCGCTGATGCTGCCAGCACCCAGTCAGGCCTGTTAAACGATCCACAAGGAGCAGCTAGGACAGTTAAATGATCGGTGCTGTGTTTTGGGTTGTCGGCCAGGCACTTTAGACAAGCTCTTTAAACCACTCGTGCTGAGCTTCCTGTGGTGGCCATTTTGCTGTTCGTCCGTGTGGAAACGTGTGTCTTGCATTGTGATTGGCTTAGATCCTGCCACTTTTGCTCAGTGTGAGGTCTGATTGGACCAGGGCAGGCTAATGAATCGTGGGAATTGGGACCCATCTGCTGAATTGCCGTCCACCTCACAGTCATTCACACGTGTGCTTGATGCGGTGCCAGTTTAGTTCCCTTACCGGCCTGGCTTGCTAACACTTTTGGACCGAAATCCATGAGAATCCCTTTCTCGCCTTCTCAATGTGCACAGTCATGCAAATGCTCTCACTTGCTTGCCCTGGTAATACATGATGACGGGAATACGATACGTTTGTTTTTAGTACTGTAGAAAAATTATAATAGCTGAAATATTTCTTAAGCATTGCTACAGAATTAGAGAAATACTCCATAAGGATCTTAATGCTATATTGCATATTATTAGGACTGATTGATAATGAATTAAATTTCAAATTACCAATTTAGGCATTTTTGTAAAAAGTATATATATTTATATTATATTTTATATTTATACAGTATATTTTTCCTGAGATTTTGAACAAGTTTAACTTAGGATGTATCTGTTCTTCAGGTACATTTCTTTATAGCATGGTTGATTAGTTGATTAGTTCTAATAATGCATACAACAGCTTTCTATACTAGCTTTGTTTTTGTGATATCTTCCTCTATTTCTTCTTCTCTGACCCCGTTTTATGATTTCTTTAGACATTAGGGTATGTCTGTGTGAGAGAGAGTCAGAGCAAAAAATAGCAGTTGGAGGAACAAGGAGTGTGTGTGTGTGTTTGCAGGTCACGAAAGCCTTTATTGTGATAGTTTCGATATATAGATCTGTATATGTTGCTAAATAAAGCTTGAGCTTGTTTTGTGTATGCAACACATTTGTGTGGGTTTATATATACATATATATATATACACACACCCATCTGTCACAGTATATTTGTCTGTTTTTATTTTATCATTGTACAGTAGGTTACACTTTGCATAGTTGTGTGACTTGATGAAAAACCTGCTTCTTTACATTTGAATATAAGTGCATATTGACAGTATTGCATTATGATAATGCTGGTGAATTTATTCATTCATAAATTATTAATCATTGTATATTTTAGTGCCGGATTCTCAAGAACAAGACATCTTTCTCTGGAGAAAAGACACAGGATTCGGTTTCAGGATCCTTGGCGGGAACGAACCAGGAGAACCGGTGAGACGTTCCCACACACTTAGTTAGAAACTAATCTAAATTCAACACAAATATAACATTCATATTCAGTAGTGTGACTTCATGCCGGATATATCTGAGTAATGTGTTAAAGGCAGCACACCTACAGTAGCTAATGCTTCTTAACAGAGCACTTTTATTCAGTTATGTCAGATCTTAATAACACAGGACAGAGAGGTTAATTGTGTGTTTTATTAATACATTAGATCTACATCGGCCATATAGTGAAGTACGGTGCAGCGGATGAGGATGGGCGTCTGCGCTCCGGGGACGAGCTGATATGTGTGGATGGAACAGCTGTGGTGGGCAAATCCCACCAGTTAGTGGTGCAGCTCATGCAGCAGGCAGCCAAACAGGGCCACGTCAATCTCACAGTCCGTCGCAAAACAAGCTACGGAGGTACACACACACACATACACGCACACACGCACACACACACACACGCACACACACACACACACACACACACACACACACACACACACACACACACACACACACACACACGCGCGCACACACACACACACACACCTCCTTCCAGATACACCTGTTTTACTTAGTTTGGCTTGATCTAAGGACACACATCACATCATATTTTAAGAAATCTCATCTTTACGCATATCCTTATATTACACTTATTCTTATCCTATGCTTATTCCTACACTGGAAATTTCTTAAGTACACCTATTATATAGGCCATGGTATATGCTGATATATTAACTGTCGCCCAACACCTGCGATAGAGAATTAGTCAGCTCTCCTCTACCTTGTTCATCACAACAAATTTTAATCATATCACCAGCAGTGTTGAATACTTAATTCAGACTCGTCAGAAGGTTTCCGTTAAATTTCTCTGACAGTTGTTTTGGCAAGGTTTATGATAATGCGCTTGAACTAATATGTAATTATTCCACAGCACTCAAGCAGGAACTTACACAGCAGGCACTCCATATACACAGAATAAAAATGTGTCATTGTTGATATGGTAAAGTTTTCTGTAGAAGCTTGTTATATAAAGTTTATGAGAGGAAGCATCATTGTTATCGCCAAGGGTTTAACTTTCCAGACACTTCAGGGAGGAGGAAAAAAATAGAGGCTGGGTAGGAAACAAATGTTTCTAGCTGGCTTAATGTAAATTTTGACACAAGCTTGTTTGTGATATATTTTCATATATATTGGACGAAAGAGTACAATATTATGATGAAGTTTATTTTCTTTTGAAATATTACAGTATATAAAAAATTGAACTACAAACCTTTTTTGTTTAAACTTTGATGATTACGTGACTTCAGGTCATGAAAATAAAAAATACAGAATCTCAAAATATTAGTATATTAGAATATCATTAATAAAAAAAACAGGATTTACAGAAATTCTGAAAGCGTACATTTATTTATGCACTCAGTACTTGGTCAGGCCTCCCTTAGCATCTCATCTTCCTCTTCACAAAAGCCCATATATTCTTTATAGGTTTCAGGTCAGTTGAGTTGACGGGCAAATTAAGCACAGTAATTTTATGCAAACCAGTTTGTGGTAGTTTTTGGCACTAAAGGCAAGTGCTAAGTCCTGTTGGAAAAGGACATTTGGTATCTCCATGTCAGCGGATAGAAGCATGAAGTGCTCTAAAATCTCCTAGTAGATGGCTGCATTGACTTTGGATAAATCATAGTGGATCAACACCAGCAGCTGACATGGCATCCCAAGTCGTCATCACCAACTGTGGAAAATTCACACTGCACTTCAAGCAACTTGGATTCTGTTCCTCTCCACTCTTCCTCCAGACTCTGGGACCTTGATTTTCAAATGAAATGCAAAATTAACTTTGATTCGGAGAGAGGACTTTGGACCACTGAGGAATGTTTTTTTTTTTTCTTTCTTAGCCCAGGTAAGACACTGGTTCTGGTTGTTTCAGGTTCAATAGTTTTAGGACATTTTCTGAAGACGCCAGTGCATGGTGACTCTGGATGCACTGACAGCCTCCAGCTCCAGCCTCACCTTGTGTAGACCTTGACCACAGTTATGAATCCGTAGTGATTTTCTATTGCGTGTACACCTTACCACACTCTTCCCTTCCAGTCACCTGAATATCTAGGAATATGCTTCAGTGGAAAGCATCAGTCGAGTCAGCAGTCCTCACCTAAGTGTGTACTGTACTAGACCGAGAGATACACAGAATTTAAACTCTACGATAAGTAATTTACTCAAACTTGAAATTAAATATTCTAATATTTTGAGATACAGAATTTTTGTCCATCACCTGTAAGCTGTAAACATCTAAATCAAAAGAGAGACTTTCACTTTTCATTTCACTTTACATGCTATGCTTTTCATGATATTCTTATTTTTCAAGATGCACTTTAGATAGCTAGATAGATAGATAGCTTATGATATGTTATTATTAAGATGCATACAACTTTGAGACATGCTGTCACTGTTGTCAGCTGTATTTTATTTATCAACACGCTCTGATAAATCATATCCCCACTTTGTTGCTTCTTTTTTTTTGTTTCACCTAAGATTACATATTGAAAATAAAACAGTAATGAAGTTTAATGTCTTTTTTTTTTTTTTATGTGCAGTGTGTAAGGGTGAGGGAGACGTGCCCCCATCTCCTGCCTCATCTCACCACAGCAGCACTCAGGCACCATCTCTGACGGAGGAGAAGCGCACGCCGCAGGGCAGCCAGAACTCCTTGAACACGGTCAGCTCGGGCTCAGGCTCCACCAGTGGCATCGGCAGCGGTGGTGGAGGCGGAAGCGGCAGTGCTGTGGTGCCCGTCATGCTGCCCACAGTGCCCACCGCCCTACAGCCTTATGACGTTGAGATCCAAAGGGGCGAGAACGAAGGCTTCGGCTTTGTCATTGTCTCATCTGTGTCCCGGCCCGATGCCGGCACCACATTCGGTAAGATCGTGTTGCGAGTGAGTCACACAGTCAACTTTCTCAGCGAGGGCAGAATTGCTATTTACACAGTGCAGTCGGTAGCTGTCCACATCATTTAGGTAAAGCTAGGGGTGGTAAAATAACATCGGTTAGATAACAGTCGTTTAGAGACGGAGGGCGAAAGAGTGTGTGTGTGTGTGCATGCAATCTGCTGCTGCAGTGTCACCACAAGGTCTCACTGGTGATCCCTCACGACCCTCACAGTTCTGTGGAGAATGATAATGATCTCATTATCATACGCTAAATCAAATGTAATTGATGAGTGTTTGAATGGGCTGCAGCAGATGCTGTGTTCCTGCAGGGTTTGTGCTTAGGGACTGCTAGAGAGCATACAGTATGTGTGTAAAAAATTTCAAGTAGTGTCGCTGGCATATACTGATTAGGGTTGTTTAACATGACAGTTATTTATAAGTCTTGCACCAAACACATGCACCCAGATTCACTCCTGTAACCATGATGAACAGCCAACCAGCTGCGTGATTTAAAGCTAAGCATGCGCAGAGCATCAAATTGCAAAACTGCACACCTCTCTGTAGCATTGGGGGGTGAGAGCTCTGTTCTTCCAGAAAAATTACTTCCAATCATTTGCTTCTTGCTACCAGATTTGTTTTATGTCCAATTAACTGGCGACTAGATTTTTTGATTGAATAGTAGTGATGTGACAGGAGTTGGCTTGGTTGCTTGGTGAATTAATTCTGTTTTTCCATTTTTCTTCCCTTTTCTCTGCTTCTTCAATCACGGGAAACAAATCACTGCCTCTGTCCCACACCGCATCTTTCAATTCATTGCTCTGTTCATGTTACACCGGTTCCTCATCGCTGTCTGCTTTCCTGTCATATCATATACACCCACACACACACACACACACACAATGCTGTTGATACAGCAGCAGGAAATGCATGTGTGGCCATGCCCCATAAAATAGGGCGGATCATCGAGGCTAGCCCTGCGGACCGTTGTGGGAAACTGAAGGTGGGAGATCGCATCCTTGCCGTTAACGGCTGCTCCATCACCAACAAATCCCACTCAGACATCGTCAACCTGATCAAAGAGGCTGGGAACACGGTCACACTGCGCATCATCCCAGGAGATGGTGAGTTTTTAGAAAGTATGAAACACAACTTTATATGCAATACATTTTGTTCCATATAAATACAAGGGCTGTTCAAGTCAAACCAGGATTTGTGATGAAAGTTCAAGCGAATGAAGGCTTGAAACCAATTGATATTTAAAGCGCAGTACAGTGATAAGACTCTTATCTGAAGTAAAACATTTGAATGGTGTAAACGTTTTAAAGGAGCCCGTACATCCATGAATGACGATCTGAGATATAAGAAGAGCCCACTGCAGTCGATCCCCTGAACATTCAGCGAGTGGAAAATCAATGGACAAACACCACTTGCACATTATAGGAACTTGGCTGGACATCATTTGTAATCAATTTTACTCTCATAACTGTTTTCTGTTATTTTAAAAAATTTAAAGTACTGGTTTGACTTGAACACCCCTTATAAGTTAAGAGAACCTTTTTTATTTTATCACTTTCACACCAGTTAGTGATGCTTGGACTGTCACATTGGTAAAAAAAATAGAAGTGTATGCAATCTAGATCGTTTAACAAAAATTTAAAATGAAAATGTAAAAAAGATATGTTTGTGTTCATAGCCAATGAAAGGGAATATACACATGCATAATTATTCAGCAACAGAACAGTGTAGCTCCTGACATTTCCTGATTAGCTGAGCATGTGCATGTATGCACCGCCATGCCATTCAGCCATCTAGCTCATAAATCTCTCTGTGGGAATAAGAGAATAGGGCATGCCGCACGGCGAGGACAAATTTTAGCTGTTGACTGCACACACACAAACACACATGCAAGGAGGTTTGCAGTTTGTGTTAAAGACTATGACAGGAGCAGCTATTTTTATCCCCGTCACCACAAGGGAATACACAGGAAGAGACCACAAGAGAGAACTTATTGCAGGGCATAAGTGCAAGCAAAGGCAGCGTGCCTGTGGGGAATAATGGAGATGGAGATAGAGGGAATTGGATGTAGTTGAGGCATTCCTCATAGGTTTCTGTAATTCTGAGCTCAAACATGAGGACAAGCAGATAAATAATCCTCAAATATACAAAAATACTAATTTCTTCTTTTTAAACTTGATTTATTTTTACGATGGGCAGAGGCCATTTAATTTTATTTATAATGAATGAATTAAGATGTTTTAGTTAATTTACTGTATATCGCTTGTAGTTTGCTAACATTAACTTGTTTCATGGTCACATACTCTATTATAATCTCCCTGCTGACATGAATTTATGTCACTTTGAAAAAAGAAACTTCAAATGCCGCCCTGCTGACCAATGCTGAGAAGATCGCCACAATCACCACCACACACACACCTCAAAGCAGCAGTGAGTCCAGGTGAGAGACACAAGTATTGCCCCACACATACAAAAAAATTATATAAAGAATACTAATCTTAAACATATTAAGGTGTTGTTTTTGCCACATTTCTGTCTCAAATTGTGTCTCACATGCATGGCTACAAAAATACGCAGTTTTCTGTTTTCTTTGATGAATTGATGGAGTATACTGTATATACTGGATTTTTTTTTTTTTTTTAATCTGACTAACCCTGTTTATTTGCCCATAGAAACAACAAATCGAAACAGGCTCCAGCCCAACCTGGAACGCAAATGTCTCATCAGGTAAGTGTTGCATTTCTCCTCCAGTTGCTGATCTGAGCTGTGCTTTTGTTTTTTTTTTTCCTGTGGCATTAAGGCTGAGGCTGGCAAGAAAGAAAATCAAAGTAAAATCAACTAATGGACTACTGGTGTTCGTCCCTTTAGTACAGACTTGAAAAATCTACATGAACATGTAAGACACTGTATGTTGGTTATTCCTTTATACAACAACCAGTAAAAACAATACTAATCATCCATACAGTATGGTATACAAAATCATACAAAATGTGTCATCTATGAGTTTTGAAAGTTTTGTGTTGTCACAAGACTTGTATCAAATCAAGTTTTTTTTTTTGGTCATCTACAGTATGTAACTTGTATGCACTGATCGGCCATAATGTTACAAAGCAATGACTCAGCAAGTCCCCTGAGTGTGTGCTGTGGTGTGGCACTAGCACATTGGCAGAGGATCCTTTGGGTGCTAAAGGTTGTGTGATGCGGCCCCGTGGGTCTGACTTGCTTGTACGGCACATTCTTAGCGTGCTAAATCGGATTGGGTGCCTTGGGCTCTTGGCCTGTAGGGCCCCATGCATGGCAGGAGTTTACAAGAGACTTTCTATTGTGGCCAGCATTGTACTTTTCCTGCAATTTGCGGGCATGGGTGAGCTTTGCGTGCCCTTGATCCTGTCACCAGTTTACTTGTACAAGTATATACAGTATACACTATATGACATATTATCCAAAATTCACCAAATACTTATACTTCAATATGGAGTTGGACCCTCTTTTGCAGCTATAACAGCTTCCACTCTTCTTGGAAAGCTGTTCACAAGATCTTGTTGCGTTTCCATGGGAATTCGCGGCCATTAATTCTGTAGAGCATTTATGAGGTCAGACACTGATGTTGGCCGAGAAGGCCTGGCTCGCAATCTCCGCTCCACAAAGGTGCTTGATGGGGTTGAGGTCAGAGGTCAGAAAAAGTTTGAAGCATAGCATTGTCCAAGATGTCTTTGTATGCTGAGGCATTATGATTGTCTTTCACTGGGGCTAAGGGACCTGAGTGAAACATCTGAATTCAATAATAACAGGTTTAGGCAAATACTTTTGTCCATCTGATTTATTGATATTAATGTTATGACTGATCCGTGTACATGTTAATAAAAACATAATGAAGTAGCATAACATTTACAAAGTGCAAATACGTTACAGTGTGACATATCAGGGCAGATTATACCTTTAGTACAGCACAGTTACAAAACATAGAACAATAATAACATGTGATAGTACAGGATAACTAGAAAACAGAAAATAATAGAATGGGGGAAAAACTGATTAGTCTAGGTGGGTCTTGAGTAGTCCAAGTTGGTATTGGGAAAGGTCTTAAGGTCTTAAGTGAGTGTTGGCTAGGGTTGGTTAGTCCGGCTGGTTTTGAGAAAGATTTTGATTAGACCATTGCGTATTGTTAAGGGTCTTAAAATAACCCTAATTTGAAAACATAAATAAATAAAATGTTCAGTGCCCTTTCTGTAAAGAAGACAAGTAGATAAACCCCCTCCTTACAACGTGGTTACTGTTTGACAAACCCATCTCATGTTGAAAATATTGTAGTTTGAAAATACATTTTGTACTGTACATCTATCCTACTGAACACCATAGCTTATCTTAGCCTGCCTTTAAACACTTACATCAGCCTAGATGGAAAACTCATCTATTACAGAGCCTATTTGATAATGTTGAATATATCTTGTAATTTACTGAATAATACACTAAAGTGAAAACAGAATGGGTGTAGGATTACTCGTACTTAACATACATAGCTGGCTAGACCTTAGAAACGTTTGAAGCATTGAACTAAAAGTAATTGTTTAATGATGGGGGACGCTACAGCAAGTGTCATTATTTTCACACAGAGCATCTCCTCCAAAAAAAAAAAAAAACGTATGTACTTGTTTTCATTGTGTGGTTGCTGACTCAGAGGTGTGGCTCACTGCTGTCCCCTAGCATTGAGAGAGAGTATTGCGCCTCATATTACTAGCCTGGGAAAAGTTCAAAATTCTAAATTTGATGTTCAGATTCTATTCTGTGCCTTTCGCTTAAGCACCATGGTAATGTCGACAATTCATAAGTTGAAACCATTGTAAGTCAGCGTCTATCTGTAGTGCTGTACCTTATCCCTTATAGGTCTAGGATATGATTTTGAAGCTCATCTAGTATTGATGCTTAATTTCTGTGTGTGTGTGTGTGTGTGTGTGTGTGCGTGTGTGTGCGTGTGTGTGCGTGTGTGTGCGTGTGCGTGCGTGTGCGTGCGTGTGTGTGTGTGTGTGTGTGTGTGTGTGTGTGTGTGTGTAAATGCAGGATGCTGAGTATTACTCTGTAGACCTGGAGAGAGACAATAAAGGCTTTGGCTTCAGTTTGCGAGGAGGGAAGGAGTATAACATGGACCTGTATGTATTGAGACTTGCAGAAGATGGAGCAGCCGTGAGAAACGGCAAGATGAGGGTGAGAGGTTTTATATTCAAGTCCTTTTCGATATTCTTGACTTAGCTGCATAACTTTAAAATATATGTTGCCAAGGCATACTTTAAAGTTGAGTAATTATCATTTTTTATTTATATCATGCCAGAATTACTTGTACACATTAAGAAAATAAGCACAAAAAAAAAACAGCAACATTGTATAGTTTGGTGAAATAATCTTGTTTTTAATTTAATTGATTAGATTTCATTTTATCCACATTGTTTCAGCAGAAATAAAATCCAGAGACTGAGATGGTTTTCCCCCTTGTTTTTCCCCTTGTTTTTTCATATTAGGGTTATAATGAGTATTAATATGTTTAGCTCAACCTTTTTGTTAAAAGCTCTAACCATAGCAAAGTCTGAGACTCCAGTCAGATGCAGCCAGTTTTTGGGCTGCTCTCTACTTTTGCTTTACATAAGTCATAATGCAATCAACCTTCACCAGAATCCCTAAACCACTAAATACAAAACAACCCCAATTACACTATACACCACTATAAAATGCATTTACACTGAGGAAATTTTATGAGCCTGTAATTTGTGGATCTTCCAATCAGTTGGTCAACGTTTTAACCAACGAGATACAACGATTTTATGTATACATATCTTCTGGCTTTCAGGTAGGAGATGAGATTTTGGAGATTAATGGGGAGAGCACTAAGAACATGAAACATTCCCGTGCCATCGAGCTCATCAAGAATGGAGGTCGGCGAGCGAGACTGGTCTTGAAGAGAGGTGATGGCTCTGTGCCTGAATATGGTGGGTCCATATGATACATATATCACTTAGCTACAAGTTAATTTGTATTGACTTTTAACAAAAAATGTTTTCATTGTTTCACCTACAGTATTTTATTTTCTAACTTTTGTAGCTATCATTAAAACTATCGTTTTATAACTTTTACTAAAAATACCCCCCCACCCTCCTCCCCCTACCCCAATTTTGTAGGTTTTCCTCCTAAACTAGAGGCATAAAATATAGATGCAAAATGTAATAACATTTACAATTGTATTTTTACTCTTTGGATTTGGCAAAAATACAATTGACACTACATTAAAACTTTCTATTTCTAATCTTGGGCTATTTTAAGAGAGTAGTGTTCATCTGGTGTTACAGGTGTGCATGGGACTGTTGATAATCACTCCGGCAGGTATTTCTTATGCTTTCGTATGTCTTCAGGATTCAAAATAACACAGGGAACGCGTTTCTACTGCGGCACACAGGTGTCTCTGAACTTGAGGCCGATTCATACTCATGCAGACATAGTGGCTACACGAACAGTTTTGTTCACACACATACACAATTTAGAGGATTAAAAATTGCATCCATTAGATGGTACATCCGAGCCAAAACATCCCTGTCTGCTTACAAAATCTCATTACCCTTTAAACAGACTCATAGGCTCTGTTTCTCTTGAAACCTTTCCACTGTCGTACTGATCGTTGTCATGAGCATTGGTTCAAGTTAGAAGCGTTCTCCTTAAATTCAAAATCATTTAATAATCTAGAAAATGCTAAAGATTAATACGTTTATAAATATGTGGTTTAGTGCGCAGTGTTAGTTTGTTTGAAAGGCAAACATAATGTCATATGGTGGCCTATTGGTAATGCTGCAAGTCTCTCTGCAAGCAAATCAGCATGTATTGTAGAACAACCTCGGATTTCTGCACAGACAGATCCGCAGCCAACTTTACGTGTGGTCGCTACGCAACACCGCCATAGAGGCAGTCAGGGGAGATGCTCGACACTTGGGTGCACGGCTATAAAGGCCCCTTGACTCTGCACTTGGTGTGCAGACATTAGTTCAGTGTCGCTCCGGTATAGGAGAAGGAAAGAGAAAAATCAGTGTCTCAAAGAGAAAAGAAAAAAGACTAGACAAAAGAAAAGAGAATTTATGTTGGTTATTAAAAGAAAATATTTTTTTTTACCTTTCTTGTCTTGTTAGATCCATCTGCTCGAGGCAGCTTAACTTCTCAAACAGAATCTTCACAAATGTGTGCCACACCGCTTCCCCCTAGGCCCTGTATCAGGGCTCATACATACTGTAACACGCTGAACTTCCCGGCGCTTTAACATCGCACACTGTTCACACACAAAACTACTGTCTGGTACTGCACCTATTCAAACACACTGTGTTGATTTCTGAGGATGCAGACAAACACACAGTAGCCATTTTGCGTACTCATATACACACTGCTAAACACTAACGATAATTTAGCCTTTAATCGGTTATGTTTCCCAACATGTAAAACAAAAACAAGTAAATCGTAAGTTGTGAAAGTCATTAAGATGATGTGCAGTATTGCCAATCAGTATGACCTTTCTTTCTCCCACTTGTTTTTTTTTTTTTTTTCTTATTGTTTGCTTCTTTCAATCCTAGTCCCAATGCACACCTGGTGTAACTCATAAAATCTAAATTGAACAGCTCTCTGTTTTCTCTGTGTTAATTGAAGATCTAAAGTTTTTCCTCTGTATCTTCTCTTCTTTGTGTATCTCTGCTCTCTCTCTTTTTTTCAAATTTCCTTTTTTTTATCCCGGGCTCTCTGTCTCTTTCTGCCTCAGCGATGATGGCTCCCCATCTCGCTTCATGTCTAAGGAATGATAAACTAGGAGAGCCTTGCTTCTACCTAATGGGCCAAAACCAGACCACGGTTTGTAGCGTGCCATTTGTATTTGTGAATCCTCCCTGTTATGCTCGTTAAAGCCTGTGGATTTTGCTTACACCTTGCCGGCCCCTCACCTCACCTCACCACACCACACCACACCACACCACACCACACCACGCCACCTCACCTTTGCTGCGCTTTCATCTTGCCACCGTGTTATTTTACCCATAATGCACTGCACTGAGCACTGACCCATTGCTGGAATCCATAAAGCCGTATGGATTCATGTTGCTGCAGTTAGCATTTCAGCTCACTGGTGCATGTCGGTGTAATGCTTGTGAAATAATGTTGATGATGATGTTCGTGCTAGTCTCTGCATTCTGCCCTGAGATCGTATCGTGTAGTTGAGTTATCTGCCACAAGGTTTATTAAAACTGTAACTGGTATATTGATTGTATGTGAAAGCAGACGTTTACATTTAGTATTTCTAAGCCTGTTGTCAGCACATGTTAGCTAGGCAAGTTAATTAATGAGTGTTAATTAATTTTATGTATTTATTAAGCATCGCAGAAGCTTTAAAAATTGTTATGAAACATTGTCAGGAGAAATACGATTAAAGCCATGAGCGCATCTATAGATATATCCCTAGCAAGTCCTCAAAAGTATAAAAGATATACAGTGCTGAAGTTTATTAAACGTTTACAATCTAAATGAAGATGAATATCACGAGTCATAGCAATGTTGGCATTGAGAGTGCAATTAGCAGTTGAGTTATTTATTATTGGATAGGTAAGCATTAATTAATCCTAACATTTTATACAATATAAACTAGTAATTATAAAGGGATTATTCGTTCATATTGACTATAACATTACTTACTGTATATTTTCAATAAAGACTGATTAAGTTTTTGACTGACAAAGGTTTAATAACCTGTGATATAGCCATTATTCAGGTGTTTCACATTTTGTGTTTCACACTCATCTTCAAATCCAATTTAAATCCTTTTCATCCTTTTGAAATCTCATAATTCTTCACACCGATTCCCCACGAGGACAAAGTGAAACCAGGTGTTTGGAGTGTTTTGTTAATTCATTAAAAAACTCACCTAGTATTTGGTTAAAGCATCTTTGGCAGCTACAAGGCTTCTTTTGAATGATGCTACACACCTGGCACACCATTCTTATGGAGGTTTCTTCCATTCTTCAGTTCAATTTAGTTCAATTTTATCTATAACAATAGTCGTTGTGGCAAAGCAGAATCAAACAATTATGAAAATAATTTTGAAAAATGTAAGCAAATTATGCATAACTTTATAATGATCAGTTCTTTCCTGATACGCAAGTCGAGGTTGTCTTTGGCAAGGAAAATCTCCCTGAGATGACAATAGGAAGGAACCTCATCAGGAACCAGACTCAACAGGGAATCACCCATCCTCATTTGGTTGATATCAGATATTGTAGCAGGGATTGATTGGCAGTCATACTGTGACGTCCACTACAGTGGAACTATAAGTAAATTAACAAATCACTATAAACACCTGTTTTTTTTCACTTTGGCATTGTTGAGTATTGTGTGTCGTATGATGTGTGTGAAAAAGTATTTGAATCTGTTTTAAGTTTTAAGAAAGAACCTAAAACTGTCTTAAAAACGTTCCGTCAGCACTGTATAGACTAGTATAGAATATTAACATATACGAGTCTGTTTAGTGTTACACAGATGGTTAGTATTTATACAAAATAAAAGCATGTTTCCTTTGCTATAAAAGTTTTGCACTAGCTGCTCATGTTATAGCAATATCCTCTGTTTAAGTAAAACTGTGTCCTTTTGAGTCACAAGAAAGCTTTGCACAGTGTGTTTCCCCACATTGCATGAATGTCCTGTTATTTGTGAGTGATGGATGTGTGAAAGATATGTGTTGTCCGAATTGTTTTTTTTTTCTTCTAATGAATAACATCACTTTACTACTGGAGCACTACTGTAGCTCTAACTGCCTCTGTTCTTACTTTAGACATAAGAAACCACCAGCACTAATATATAAAACATACAGTAGAGTAACAACTAATATTGCACTGTAGCTTGTCTTAGGCATGTTTGACCAGTTAAACATTTGATTTAAATTCATGTTTGACTGACAAAACCTTTAGAATGTTCTTTGAGATTTAGACAACATTGTCTGAATCTGATTACTCTATTTTACTGCTATTTTTCTTGCTGTCGAAATAATTGAAATGTAAAATATGCTCCTTTGCAGACGGGCCCAATGACGGGTACCCTGCCCCACCCGGGCCACAAAATATTCCGGAAATGAGAACGCTGCTGCCCAATGGCCGCTTTCACCTCCCATCGGAGAACAGCTATACATCAGAACACCACACAAACCCCTGGTCCCAGGAGCAGTGGCAGAGAGGTAGAGGGCGTGAACGAGAGAAGGATCTGGGTAAGGAGGAGTACAGAGACCACACCCATCACCCCAAACACCCTCAGAACCACACCTGGAGCAACAACCGTGCTAATACCCGAGGAGCCCGCTCGCCCCTGCATTCCCCTTCACGTTCCCCTGAACACAACAAGAAAAGCTCTGGCCGCAAAGTCAAGAAATCTGAGTCAGAAAGCGGCATCGCCAAGCTCTTCAAGACGTTAAGGAAAGAGACTGGCTTTGGGAAGAAGCCCACCGACCGGGAGGCTCGAAGTCGCCATCGCTCTCCAGAAAGAAGAAAAGGCACAAAAACACGCCGTGGCTCTTTGGATCGCTCCCCATCGCGTAAAAACGGCTCCTCCCCTGACCGTCGTAGGGCAAAATCCATGGATAGAAGGGCAGAAGTCTCGCAACGTGATTACTCTCCAGAACAAGTCTCTCGTGGTTCAAATCACAATTTTAACCGACAAATTGGAACACCAGAAAGACCTTTCCAGCCCCAGCAGAAATGGCAGCCGCAGACACCCAGCCGAAGCTACCACGAAGACAGTTACCTCACCTCCACCCCAGAGAGACCTAATAACGGCCTAAAGAACGGGCTTTCTTCCAGCGAGCGGGAGGAGAGGTATTGGAGCAACGGCACACCGCCGAGACGTTACCGGAGAGAATCAGACAGCAGCAGCAATAGCAGTTACCTTGAAGAGGCAGCCGCTCCCCGGCTGAAGGATTACTACAACGCCATGAAAGCCAACAGCACGATCTCAATTCCCCAGTCCAAGAGACGGCTTTACAAAGAGAACCAAGCCGACCTCAGCATCTGAGCACGGGAAACCCGTAACCATAAACACTCACCCAGCTGGACAGCTGATAATATCACACTGGTTTTAAAAGACCTAATGAGCTGACTGATTGATTGTCTAAGCGAATGGTCAATGAAGTGACTGATTCTTCAGTTGGTTGATTGATAAATTGATTGCACAGTCGACTTATTTTATGTCTGCACATTTGATCCCAGGACGAAAAAAAAAAAATTCTGCAGACCAGCCACAAACACAGCGACAGAACAGTCTTATGTCTACTTTATTCATTTTGTTTATTTGTTTACTTGTTTGTTTTATATCTCTACAGTGTTGGTTTGATCAGAGGAATGATGTTTTGTGCAAATGGGTGTCAGATCAGTCAAGAGAGCAAGCTTTTTTCCCCCTCTGTTAACTTTTATTTCATTTTTGAAGTAACAATTTATTATTATTATTATTATTATTATTATTATTATTATTTTAAATGCTGTGTGTTCTATATATTCCTCATAACTGCAATTTTAGCAGACCAGAGCACAAGGGGGTTTGTACATTTTATGGACGAATACATGCGTTTACATACTGTATGTGTGTTATCATCTTAAGTGACGGCATTTTTTTTATTTTTCAAGGAAAAAAGAATATACAAACTATAATGCTACTGTTTAATGAAGTAATATATTTAAAGTGTATTTATTTTTTTTTAATTGGCACATAAATGAAGTAAATAGGATGGTTTCTCCTCCCGAAGCGAAATTCTGTTGCTTGATCTACTGTGTAATTATCTGACTGAAGTTCTCTCTTGATTGCTGTGAACTGCTGCGCAGGGCCAGTGTGCTGCTGTACCCATAATTCCCCTTTGACCTAAACAAGCCAAATTTCAAATCAGTTACGTTATTAAAAAAATTAAAAAGTCTTTCATCAGCAATGGGAAATGAACAATAACACTAAGATCGTGTCTACCTTAAAGCCAGTATGGAAAAAAAATAAAAATAAACCATGATCCGGCTGTTAGACATGACCATAGTAAATGTCTTTTTTTTTTCTTCTTCTTCTTCTTCTTCTTCTTTTTTTTTAATGGTTGTTCATAGGTATTCAGGGCTTAGCAAAAAACTATCTTAGCGTCTATAGATGCCTTTCTCAGTTTTAAATCAGAGAGCAAGCCTGGAAATAACAAACGTAAACCATAAGAAAGTCCTGAACAAGGGCAGATGTGGTACAGTCTGTCCACCTGAGCCATTCCATGTCTTTGCACTGGAGTATGATTAACGCTGAGCTATGCGTGTCTGTATGAATGCATTTTTTTGTGCCTGTGTATATAACATTTCAGATTTGACAAAGCCGACATGAAGTCTCTAAACACGACGACAGAAAACACAGCAAGTTGCATCGCTGCCATCTTCATAGTACTGTATGGAACCACTAACCTGTCAGCCACTGTCGCGTGTACAGACTTTTACTACTGTATGTAAGTAATAGCAACCTGTGGAAAAGATGAGACCGTTGCCTTTTCTTGTACAAAAGAGAATTTATGAGAAACCTCCACCTTGGGGAACATGATATGGTATGTTTATACTCCTCAAGCAGAGGCAGTGAGTCATAGATAATGTGTGTAATTTATACTCGAAATCAGGCATGTTTCAAAATCCAGAGACGACCGACCGACCGACCGACGATCTGTTTTTTTGTTTTCCCTGGGTGGGGAAAGATTTGGGGCTGATCAGGCGTCGTGTGAGAATGAGATGGGGCCGACTATCTCTCGTGATGCATAGCCTGCCTTTTTACTGTATAGCACTTGTATACTGTCTGTGGTCTCTCTGCAATGTTCTCTGGACTTCAATGCTTTTTCTGTGTCAATGAAAGCAGTACATGTATATGGGCCAATCTTTTTTAAGAAACACTATGCATATATAGATACTACATTGTCCATAGCTTTATTTGACTCATGAAGCTATACATAACGTTAGTCTAAGTACAAGTAGATGTTGACCTATCCAGTAAAGCTTTTTCTTTCCTCCTTCAAATGGATCGCAATGTATATGTAGCTATCAAAAAGAAGTCTGTGAATGCTATTTTTATTATCAAATAAAGTTTTCCATACAAATTCAAATGAATCCGTGGTGTTAAAATGGTATGCTGTTTTATTCCACATTTTGTTTAATATCCTAGTAATAAGTACAATCCAGAAATTAAGTACTGTACAGTGCAGGAACATTAGGCAAGGGATCTATGTGTAGAGATTTATAGATCTGATTTAATATAAATTAATAAATTTATTATTACTTCTTGCAGTTTTAGATGCGCTTGAAGATTTTTTTTGTCCTATTTGTCTGTAGGTTCACTGCAGGTACACTGCAAATGTATTATACAAAAGTGTATAATTTCATATCTCACTCTACCAGCAGTGCCCTTAAATCCCAGTTTTCCTCTTATACTGTATGCTTTTTGCTACAGATTGCTGTGTTTAAAATCAACACTTGCCATGGCTCTGACTCTAAGGTCAAATACAATGATGAGATGCAAAGGCACAGAAAAGCCATCAATGAGGTATGTTAAGGCCATGGATAATAGTGATTTCTTAAAAATATCTCTACTGTGGACTGCGAGTGTACTACAGAGAGAGAGCAGAGACAACTAATGAAGTGCTGCCGGTGGTATTCTCTCTCTCTCTCTCTCTCTCTCTCTCTCTGTATATACTGTATATACATATGCTGGTGGAGGAAAACATTTCCTGACTCGCTCCTCCAAAACACCCCAAAGTGGCTCAATAATATTTAGATCTGGTGACTGTGCAGCACATGGGAGATGTTCAACATCACTTTCATGTTCATCAAACAACCCTGTCACCAGTCTTGCTGTGTGCATTGGTGCATTATCATCCTGATACACGGCACCGCCTTCCGGATACAATGTTTGAACCATTGGGTGCACATGGTCCTTGGTACTCTTGGCAGCGTGCCCATCTAGCACTGGGCCTAGCGAATGCCATGACATTGCTGCCCATCCCATCACTGATATACCCCCATGCTTCACTCTGGGCATGCAATAGTCTGGGTGGTACGCTTCTTTGGGGCTTCTCCACACCGTAACTCTCCCGGATGTAGGAAAGACAGTGAAGGTGGACTCATCAGAGAACAATACATGTTACACATGTTATTGACGTTTGGCATTTGCACGAGTGACCAAAGGTTTGGCTATATCAGCCCGGCCATGTGCATTGACCCTGTGGAGCTCCCGACGAACAGTTTTGCTGGAAACAAGAGAGTTGAGGTGCACATTTAATTCTGCAGTGAGTTTGGCAGCCGTGGTTTTATATTTTTTGGATACAATCTGGTTTAGCACCCGGACATCCCTTTCAGACAGCTTCCTCTTGTGTTCACAGTTACTCCTGTTGGATGTGGTTCATCCTTCTTGGTGGTATCTCTCCATTAACAAGCATAGGATACTTGTGGTTGGTCCTGATTTTAATATGCACATCTTATCACAACTAAAAAAAAATACACAACATTACTACAATTCACTTGCAAGTGATACCACCTTCACACTTCAAACTTTTTGCTCTTGCTTAATACAGTGCCATCCAGTCATGTGACATTATGCCGCTACAGTCCGTAATATGCTTACGGTACGAAATGGAGGACCTACATTGATGTGATTAAAAAAAAGGAACCCATGCCGGCAAGTTGTAGATCAGTACAGGTCAGCCTGACACACTGCAGTAATTAATTTATAGCAATCCCAGGGTTTCAGGTTATACAGCTATACAGTGGATTTAACAGGTATTCAGACACTTTCAGGTTCTGCACACTGTATTATGTGTCATAGGCCAAATTTAAAATGGATTAGATTTTTTTTTCTCATCAGTCCACTCAAAACATTGCATAATTACATAATGCATACACTTGTTTTTTGTTTTTTCTCAAATTAATTAGTTTATTTATTTATTTATTTTGGCAGAAAATTAATTATAAATCAAAAGCAAAAATGTAATTTACATCAGTATTTAGACCCTAAGCTAAAACTAAAGACCTGCCAAATTGAGCTCAGGTGCACCCCATCTGCTTTGATTGCTATGAGATGTCTCCAGAAATTGACTCAAGTCCAATTAGGGTAAATTTTATTAATTGGACATGGTTTAGAAAGACATACATCTGTAGGTCTCACAATTCACGATACGTGTCAGACCAAAACCAAGCAAAAAAAATCCAAGATCTTCTTCATAGACCTATGTGATTAAATTGTGTTGAGACACAGGTTTGGGCAGTGCTACAAACAGGGCTTTGAATGTTCCCAGGAGCAAACTGGGCTCAATTATTGTGAAATAGAATTCATTTGGAACTATAAGGACTCATCCTAGAGTGTACTATCTGGCCAAACTCAGAAATGTGGCTAGAAGAACGCTGGAGCAGGGAGGTGACAAAGAACCCAATGTCCAATCTAACAGAGCTTCAGAATTTTAATGAGAAGATGAAAGGAGAACCATCTCAGAAATACTGAGATAACATAACAACATGAGGAAAAAGATTCTCTGGTCTGATGAGACACAATATAAAATCAATACTCAATATAATCACACAATATAATTGTTAAATAATATGACGATTTGGGCTGCATTCCAATATACCATTTCCTTCTGTAGATCCTCAACTGGTGGTGGTACAAATGTTTCTTAGAATACAGAGGGAGTGCACATGGCATAATAAAGGGGCAAAGATTTCCCCATGTAGCATGATATAAAGTCAAGGCAAAGTCAAAGCAACACGGCACAAATCACTGAATGTCCCTGAGCAGTCTAGCCAGAGCTTGGACTTGACTTGACAGACATCTGTCAATATACATGGCAAAGGCCGTTTACTGATATTTGATGATCTAAATGAGTTTAAGAGGATTTGCCTGGAAGAATGTGATAAACTGTATAAATCTAGATTTGATAGAGTTATTTGTCCTCAAAACTGCAACTTCTGCCAAACATTGCTTGTGTAAAGTACTCAATTTATTCACATTCAGTGAATAGTAATATATATATATATATATCTACTCTCCCTGTTAATGCCAGGTTTTTGTGATGTAAAAAGAGTCCAAGACGCCTACAGCAACATTAATGTAGGAATTTCTGGCAAGTCCTGGCTGTGAAGTACATGTGACAACAATCTTCCGAATTCTTCATAAGTCTGGGCTATGGGGTAGGTTGAAGAAAAACATCCAATCATGTCTAGATTTTGCAAAAACACATTCTAAGCCTCACAAAAGCATGTGGAAAAATGTATTATGGCCTGATGAAACCAAGGTAGAAGGTTTTGGCTATAATTCCAGAAAGATATGTTTGGCACAAAAACAATCACCAAAAGAAACGTTATTTACATGAAACATGCTGGTGGCAGCATCAATCACCATATTACCAAAAGAACACCATACCCAAAATGAAGCATGGTGGTGGCAGCATCGAGCCTTGTGGGTTGTTTGTTCAAGGTGGAGGGAAATATTAACAGCTCCAACTACCAGACAATGTTGGCACAAAACCTTCAGGTTTCTGCTAGAAATTTGAAGATGAAGAGGAACTTCATCTACAGTATCAGCATGTAAATCAACAAAAGAATGGTTTCACCAGAACAAGATTAAAGCTGAGCGGGGCCCAGATCTGAATCTGATTGAAAATCTGTGGAGTGATCTGAAGAGAGCTGTGCACTTCCCTTCTCATAAAATAAATAAATAAATAACATTTCAGTATATTTTTTGGTTGGGTTGGACAGGTTATAGATTACACTGAATAATACACTGGTTATAGATTACACTGAATTTCCCTCTGGAAAAAAAGTTCTGAAATTATTTATTTTGGTCTCATCACAAAAAACTGCCATTTTCACATTTTTGCCATTTTGTGTAGACTTTGTACTGTATGTCCACTGTAAATCTCCAAATACCTGTTTTTTGCTGTCATCACAGTTGAGTGTGTGTAGACTGCAGATACACAAGTCAATTCATTTTCAAGGAAACATATAACATCATAAAGTCTGTGAAAACTGAAGGGGTCTGAATACTTTCTGAACCACTCTGAATGTGTGACCCAGTTAATCATGTTGCCTTCTGCGAGAGTGACATCATCATTAGCCAAACCCTCCCATGAGAGAGAGACTGGTGCAGCCAATGGACCTTGATGAGTAGTTGCCATGGAGACTGAGTGTGATGGTTTCTTAAACACTTCTGTGAAATGTGAAAAAAGGCAAGGTTACTGACAAATGGTGCCATTACATCACTGCATCTGAGGATGTGTTCCCTTTTAAGGACGGATTCTTCCTGATGCCGTCTTAGAATATAAATACAGCTTGCAGGGAATATACTGTACGGTTTGTGATGTGTGAATGTTCTTTGTTAAAAGTGTTACACACGCAAACTGAGTCGATGTGTCAATGGGACTGCGATACCTGTAGAGGCGCAAGTGAATCAGAGACATTACAGCAACCCTAAAAGGGCAGATGAGTAAAACTGTTTACTCATCAGCTAGCATGATGTTACATAAGGTAGCTTTCACAGTCTCTGTGTGGATGTGTTCAAGTCATATAATGGTGAGTCTTTCACTATGACAACTATGTACTGGAGATTTGGATTAGTGAGTACAGTTTAACGCCATAAGGCAGCTCATGGAGAAGACAAAGACGGCATGGAAACAAATTTTGAAACAAAAGCTCAGCTTGTGTAAAGTGTAGATATTATTAGAGACTGAATGTCCTAATGTGTGTGCTGATAATGTTGGCATGAGAAGTGCACAATTTTGTATGGAACCAAATGGCACACATGCTCCACATCTATACTGAAAAGATCATAGATCAATCCATGTGTACTTACAGTGTGAGTGTAAAATCTCACAACATCGCCAGGATCCACCCTGATCTCTACTCTTTTTTTTCTGCTCCGCATAGGCTTGACCACCTTGAACTACAACATAGCATTAACCTCCTCAGCAATTCGAGATACAGTAACTCTTCTATTGGATCAGTCATCGCTCCCCATGTGCACGAGTGAGCGTTGGCTGTCCATGATCCTGTCGCCGATTGCTTTTGGTAGGTCCTGACCACTGCAACCAAGGAACATCCCACAGGAGCAGTAGTTTTAGAGTTGCTCTGATGCAGTTGATCCATTGAGGTGAGCCTCAATCTGGCTCCCATCAAAGTCGCTGAAATCCTTGTAATCCAGTTTTTTCCTGCTTCCATCACATCAACTTCAGGGACAAGATGTATCCTCTTCCAGGTATTATCGTAACAAGATGTTGTAACTGTAGCTAATGTGACAGGAGCCCAATTGTGATGGGTGATGTGACGGTTCAGAGCAACTCCAAAACTTGTAGAGTTTCAAAACTTAAAGATCACATGCCATTATGTTTTCAAAAACAACTAAATGAAATATCGGAGACCCTTTTTTGTGTGTGTACATTTCATGTAATAATTGATATTAAAATCAGCCAGAGCATTAAACCCACCTGCATAATATTGTGTAGGTGCCCAATGCGCTGCTAAAACAGAGCTGATCCACTGAGGCATGGATTCCACATAACCTCTGAAGTAGGACTGGACAATAAATAAAATTTTAATCTTGATCACAAGATCACCAATAGATCACCAATAGAATGCAGAGATTTAGAAGAGGTGTACATGCAAATCAAACAAGCATATGCACAGTTACAGTATTGCATCTTACAGTATGTATGGCGATATATACATAATATGTATTGTGTGATATTGTTTTAATGATGTGATGATGATCATATGTGTAATATGATCATTTGCAAAAGTGAAAACAAAACATATCTTGTGCATGCATTTGTCTCTACACAAGCCGAGTTGAATTTTGTCGGTTTGGAGGCGGAGACAGTGGCTGATGTACCTGTATCTGCTATACCTACACCTAAGCACTACAAGACTTACAGTATAAGACTTACCTGTATGCAATGTTGAAATGCATACTGTATCTTCACAAAAAGTTTTATCTTCAGCTTTAGCTACTTAGAATCTCAATAAGGCTATTATCTCTGCTAGATGAAGGTGTATCAGTGTTAAAAAATGAAAGGAAAGCTGGACAAAACAATTCTGTTCCTAAGGGTTTTATACAACATACTTCAGCCTGAGTAATCTGTTAAATAATATAACCAGTTAAATAAAATAAAAAAATCTCAATTTGTTGATAATAAATGGTTTTTGTGGAACTGTTATATAAAAGCAATATTGCACTCGAGGTCATTCTGTACTGCTGGATATCATCAGCACGGCTCTGATGCCGTTAGCACTCGTACCTACGACCATGCTGATAACCAGCATTCTGACAACACAGTATTCTCTCTAGTGTAATATTGCTTAATTAACTCACATATCCGTCGTCTTTTATTGAGTGGGTATGTTGTTATAATAATAATAATAATAATAATAATAATAATTATTATTATTATTATTATTATTATTATTATCTTATGGGTGTCTCATTTGTGCTCACTATCATGCTTTTTAAAATTATTATTATTCAAAGATTTGTAAAAGCAGTGTTCTGTTTAATAAAAATTATTTTTGTCACTAAAATCAATGAATAATTGTGATAAATAATCATTATAATTATTTTGGACATGCAGCCCTCCTCTGAAGATGTGCTGTGGTATCTGGTGCTAAGATGTTTCTAGCAGATGCTTTAAGTCCTGTAAGATGCAAGGTTGTGCCTCCATGAACCAGACTTGTTTTTCCAGCACAGCCCACAGACGCTTGATTGGAGTGAGATCTGGGGATTTTGGAAGGCAAGTCGACAACTTTAACTTTTTGTCATGTTCCTCGAACCATTCCTGAACAGTTTTTGCAGTATGTTATGGTGGATTATCCTGCTGAATGAGGCCACTGCTATCACAGAATACCAGTACCACAGAAAATTATGCTATACTTAAAAAAAAAAAAAGTAAGCTATTATTTGAATGTTAATGTGTTGATGTGGTGCATCAGTAACTAAATTCAGAGACATGTTCTTGCCATCACTGATACGCAGTCTTATAGAGTCTTAGATTCAGCACTGGATCCCAGCTTCACTACACTTCTACTGATGGAACTTAGCAATATTATTAGAGGGTAACTGGTACAATAATTGTATATCTAAGGGCAGTTTATATGTTAGCCACATTATTTTTATTTCTTTTTTTTACATGTTTTATAATGGTGTACGGTATATGGTTCATCTCCCATGGACATAGCTGTGAGTTCTCCCATTTGAAACATCTAAATGATCAGGATCTGTAATCACTGATTATTTAATAATCAATGTAATATACAGTATGAATGGTGCTTGATTCTTATTTAATTTTATTTTCCAATTATGTGTGTGCATGTCGTGTGTGTTTGTCCTGCTCTAAACATATATATTGAGAAGGTCAATAGGATATACATAATCATAATCTGCTTATGTATTCAATGACCTGCTGACCATGGGGGGAAAACGTAAGCATAGCTTTTCATGTCACAATGAATATTTATGATGTATTAATCCAAGGTGACTCTATTCCTTAATTCCAACATAGACTGTACATTGGCTAAACCTATTGTACAATGCATAATAAGAAATATTACCATGAACATCCATGTAGGCAATGGTTACCTTTCCTATTTACTTCTCTACCTTTCCATAATATGATATATTTACATGATAAACTTTCATGTAATATTACCCTGCTTATTTGATGTCCCTGAAACCAGATATAAAAAAAAGTATATAGTATATAGAAACAACTTCTTTCTGTCCTGGAAGTCAAAGTCATAATTCGCTGAGATCCAGGAAGTTGGAGAAAATACACCACATTAAATCTGTCATTTCAGATATGTCTGATTTTATTCATTTCAAAATGCTAGTGTAACATGTTCCTTTAACATTGCAGCTCAATTAAAACATGAAAAGAGTTACTCATTTGCAGTGTGC
Source organism: Clarias fuscus (assembly GCA_030347435.1). Lineage (NCBI taxonomy): Eukaryota > Metazoa > Chordata > Actinopteri > Siluriformes > Clariidae > Clarias > Clarias fuscus. The sequence continues at coordinate 11,994,557 of CM059213.1, read as the reverse complement.
GTTTTATTTTTATGTTGCCTTGATTACATGCCTCTACAGTCACGACAAAGCCAGTAACATTAAGAGTCCAACATTAAGAGTGCTAAGAGAAGATTATTTCCTTTTTCCATATTAAAAAAAAAAAAAAAAAAAACATGCACATCTATTCGGTTTAATAAATTACAGAAACAACATGGACGTGGCTCGTCCTTTCTTTCAACTGTCTTTAGTTGAACCAATTAAGTGGAATAATCATACAAAAGGGTGAAAAGACTTTACTTCTGCGAGTCGCTGTGGTCATTTGATTCTCTGGGCTGAAGTCTTCGTCTCGATAGCAGTTGTAGGGATGCCCAGTAGGTCTTTCTGCAGTGAGTAAGTTGGCTTGTGTCTTTATGCCGGGGATACGGAGCTGGAGGAGACAGACGAGGCCTCTGTCTTGGAGGCAGTGGTGGAGGCGCCCTCCTCTTCCTCGAACGGGTTCTTGCCGCAGCACAGGGTGGTAATCATGCAGTGGCGGAACTGCTTGTTCATGCAGACATAGATTATAGGGTTGAAGCATGAAGAGCTTTTGGCGAAGAAGGCTGGGAGGGTCATGAAGACAGGCCCAAACTCACTGCCCTGATGGGTGAAGATGTACCAAGCCACACTGGCATAGGGCAACCATGCAACCAAGTAGCCAATGAACATGATGATGACCATGCGTGTGACCTCACGCTCAGCTCTCTGGGTGGTTTCAGACTCCTGCTGTGCAGCTGCAGCCTCCTTAACGGTACAGACCAGACGGCCATAGCAGAAGGTGATGATGAACAGTGGAGTCAAGAAGTGAACTGAGAACATGTAGAGGACGAAGGACTCGTTGTTGAACCCCTCTGCACGAGTGTAATAGTCAATTCCACATGAGCACTGCATTCCCTCTGGGATATAACGAGACCAGCCGACCAGTGGGGGTACAGTACAGGCCAGCGCCATGACCCAGGTGAATGCTACTCCCATGATGGCATGGTTCTCTCCAAATCTGAAGTTGCTCATGGGTTTGCAAACAACGACCCATCTCTCAATGGAAAGCACGACCAGGCACCAGAGTGAGTTGATGCCACCAAAAGTTGCAAAGAAGCCTTCCAGGTTGCAGCCAAGACGCCCAAAGACGAAGTAGCCATGCATAGATGTGTATAGCGTGGTTGTGAAGCCTCCAAATACCATTAACAAGTCAGCAACAGCCAAGTTCAAGAGGATGTAGTTTAGAGGTGTGCGCAGCTTCTTGTGTTCAATGGTGACGTACAGCGTAAGGAAGTTGATTGGAAAACCGACGAGGATGAGGAAGAACATGTAGGCTCCCAACATGGCGTATGCCCATGGTTCCACCAGGTAGTACTGAGGATAATCATATGGACTCCTCACAACGCCGGTGGCATTGGACATGGGCACGTAGAAGAACGACCCCTCTGTTCCATTCATGGCTGTGGTTGAGTGGTGTGGCACCCCCTCTCACCTGTACTTTGGCTATGCCTGAGAGATGGTGGCGGATGAGTCAAGTTTGTGATACAAATGGACTCGGGAGTATCCCGTTTGCTTTATATTGCACCTGGGATTACCTGTACTTTCCACAATGTCAGCAGAACATGACTTAGGCCACAGATAATTCAATAATCCTGTCCACTGCTACACTGCATTTCTGGTAACTTATCAAGTTATTAAGGTTACCTGTCCAACTCACAGAGACCCACACCTGCTGACTGGTTAAGCCCAAGAATAATTATCAGCAATAATTATTCTAAACTATATTATTTGCTTTAATCTCTTCCTTACTCCAAATCAGATTTGTTTATGATATGATATGATATGATATTTATATGATATGTGATACAGTATATAATAATTAACTATGTTGCATATGCTGTATGTGGAAGAATCTGCTGGGACATGTATGAAATTTGGCCATAGCTTAATAGCCAATTGTACATCCAACTTTGAGAGATATCTAAGTAATAGATGAAAAAAAATCTATTGGAAAATCATCATGGGAAATTTTATTTGTTGCAGAAGAAAGAAGTACTGTATAGTATTGTATCTATACTGGCCTTTATTCCAGTTCAAGTCTATTTTAACTACACACGTGGACAAAATTGTTGGTACCCTTCAGTCAATGAAAGAAAAACTCACAATGGTCACAAAAATAACTTAAATCTGACAAATGTAATAATAAAAAAAAATTATATGAATGTTAACCAATGAAAGTCAGACATTGCTTTTCAACCATGCTTCAACAGAATTATTTAAAAAAATAAACTCATGGAACAGGCCTGGACAAAAATGATGGTACCCCTAGAAAATACTGAAAATGACCAAAGGGACATGTTAATTCAAGGTGTGTCCACTAATTAGCATCACAGGTGTCTACAATCTTGTAATCAGTCAGTGGGCCTATATATAGGGCTCCAGGTAGTCACTGTGTTGTTTGGTGACATGGTATGTACCACACTCAACATGGACCAGAGGAAGCGAAGGAAAGAGTTGTCTCAGGAGATTTGAAAGAAAATTATAGACAAGCATGTTAAAGGTAAAGGCTATAAGACCATTTCCAAGCAGCTAGATGTTCCTGTAACATCCACGGGACTGTAGCCAACCTCCCTGGACGTGGCCGCAGGAGGAAAATTGATGACAAATCAAAGAGACGGATAATCTGAATGGTAACAAAAGAGCCCAGAAAGACTTCTAAAGAGATCCAAGGTGAACTTCATGCTCAAGGAACATCAGTGTCAGATCGCACCATCCGTCGTTGTTTGAGCCAAAGTGGACTACATGGGAGACGAGCAAGGAGGACACCATTGTTGAAAACAAATCATAAAAAAGCCAGACTGGAATATGCCAAAATGTTGACAAGCCACAAAGCTTCTGGGAGAAGGTCCTATGGACAGATGAGACAAAAATGGAACTTTTTGCCAAGGCAAATTTTGCTAATTATACTTGAAGCATATCAAGAAAAGAACACTGTCCCTACTGTGAAACATGGAGGAGGCTCTGTTATGTTCTGGGGCTGCTTTGCTGCATCTGGCACAGGGTGTCTTGAATCTGTGCAGGGTACAATGAAATCTCAAGACTATCAAGGGATTCTAGAGAGAAATGTGCTGGCCAGTGTCAGAAAGCTGGGTCTCAGTCGCAGGTCATGGGTCTTGCAGCAGGACAATGACCCAAAACACACAGCTAAAAACACCCAAGAATGGCTAAGAGGAAAACATTGGACTATTCTAAAGTGGCCTTCTATGAGCCCTGACCTCAATCCTATTGAGCATCTTTGGAAGGAGCTGAAACATGCTGTCTGGAAAAGGCACCCTTCAAACCGGAAACAACTGGAGCAGCTTGCTCATGAGGAGTGGGCCAAAATACCTGCAGAGAGGTGCAGACGTCTCATTGACAGTTACAGGAATCGTTTGATTGCAGTGATTGCCTCTAAAGGTTGTGCAACAAACTATTAAGTTAGGGATACCATCATTTTTGTCCAGGCCTATTCCATGAGTTAATTTTTTTTTAATAATTCCATGGTTGCATGGTTGAAAAGCAATGTCTGACTTTCATTGGTTAACATTCATAGAATTCTTATTTATTATTAATTTTGTCAAATTAAAGTTATTTCTGTGACCATTGTGAGTTTTTCTTTCATTGACCGAAGGGTACCAACAATTTTGTCCACGTGTGTAAGCAGTCTGAGATCAATGGTTCCTCCTTAGACACTACAGACAGAAGTTCTAATTTTGAGTCTGTTTACAACATGACATTACAGGATATATTAAGTCTCCAACTAAGACTCTCTCTATTGTTATAATTATATAGACCAGGGCAAGGCACTGACGATAGGAATGCTGCTGTATGTAGATGAACTTCTGGGCCATCAAATAAACATACACCTACCTAAGTGCATTACAGTAAATTAAATCCCACTTGAAAGGACCAACAGTATATATTTAAACCACACTCTTATTTAAAAATCAATGCAATCAGACTATCCTTTAAATGTTCAGTAAAAAAAGGGCTGGGCTGTGGCTTTGGGAGAGAGTGCACTGGGCTTAGCACCCTTCCAGGGGTGTGTCGCATGAAGAGGATTTAAAGATTAGAAGAAGTTTTGCACACTTAAGGGCATTAAGCAGCTTCCTATGATGTCTCACATTCACCCTTCAGGTCCTTAGAAGATCTGTGCATGCCTATAGTTCCAGAGCTATTTTGAATTGTTAAGAGTCATTTCTACTTATAACGGAACCGGGTTTCTAGATTAACTGGAAATTGTCCAATAATTATCATGAATTAAAGCAACCAACATAAGCTTTAACATAAAGCCTATCCAAGTAAAAGACATTTGGCAAAACGAAGACTATAGAAGAACAATATGATTCATAATCTCCTAACACAGAGTAATGTATTGTTTCAGGTACTGTATATGAAGTTTACTGATGATTTGTATAATTTAAGTTATATTTATAAGTACTATAGTATCAAAGCTTTTTTTTTTTTGCTGAGTGAATGTATTGTACTTTGAAACTGAAATGCGTAAAACACACTACAGTTGTGCATTCAAAGCAAATGACCAATGCAAAATTTCAAATTTATTTATTAAATCCATAAAAAAAATTGGTTGAAAGTTTACATTTTGTCTATATTTTTCAAAAGTGGCCAACTACCACAAGTAGTTTAGCTGTAATTAATGCAGATGCAAAAATTAAGAAGAATAATTAAATATTAGTTCAGGATAGGTAAAACAAGTCAATATGTAGGATGTATTACGAACTTATTTAGATGCATTTATATGCAGGACCTCCCATTATTGGCGCTACATTTGATCATGTCATTACCAGGTTGATTAGTAAAATAGTTTTTAGAAATTTGCGATACGTGTTTCACAACAAGGAATGTCCATATTCCTGACAGATGGATTAAAACATTAAATACATTTATCTACAGCTTATGTACTGTAGACATATTTTTAGACTTGTAGACTTGTTTGCCTGTCCAACCTCACTATAACTTTTTTTCTTCTAACATGAAAAAAAAACTTATATTTTATAAACCATTAACATGCCAGGCATGGTTCATCCATTATAGATTATAAAATGTGTAATTTACTGTACTGCAACATTCACTTAATTCTGTTATCTAATTTATACGTTCCAATTTAACTCTGAAATTAAAATAACAATAATAATAATAATAATAATAATAATCTCTTTTTCTGTTAACATGGATGATGTATTTTTTTCTGCATTTGCTAATTATACAGTATGCTTAAAATCTCACTCAATCACTCACTCATCTTCTATACCACTTAATCCTGTATTCAGAGTCGCGGGGGGGGGGGGGGGGGGGTTAGGGGGGATATGGGGAAGACTCTTCTTAGCTAGGGGTCCACAAACTTTTGGCCATATAATGAAGATTCGGGGTGTTCTTTTATGTTTCATTTACAGTGACTAAATGAATACCCAAGGTTGCTTTGTATCTTCCTGTAATCAAGCTGTTTAGCATCAGAATGGTGAAGAAATGTGATTTAAGTGACTTTGGCTGGTCTGAGTATTTCTTAAACTGCTGATCTACAGTGATTTTTTAGACACAAACATCTCTAGGGCTCACAGAGAATGGTCTGAAAAAGAGAAAATATCCTGTGAACTGCAGGTCTCTGGGCGAAAAATCCTTGCTGATGCCAGAGGTCAGCGGAGAACGACCAGACTGGTTCGAACTGATAGAAAGACAACAGTAACTTAAAAATCATCTGGTTACAACTTAAGTATGCTGAAAAGCAAAAAGCAAAACAGAAAATTAGAAAAACATTGCATGGTCCGGTGAGACATTTATTGTAGATGGTGGGGTTAATCTTTGTTAAAAACACCATGGATCCATCTTACCCTCCATCAACAATTCAGACTGCTACCGGTGGTGTAATGGTGTGGGGGATCTACTGTATTCCTGCCAAATTTTGGTCCCATAGTATCAATTAAACATCATTTAAATGCCACAGCCTACATGTATTGTTGCTGAACAATGCCCTCCCTTTATGTCCACTGGATAAGACACCATGTCAAAAAGTTCAATCATCTCAAACTGGTTTCTTGAGTTCACTGTACTGAAATGCCCTCCACAGTCACCAGATCGTTATACAGAGCACCTTTGTGACGTGGTGGAACAGGAGATTCACATCATGGATGCGCAGCCGACAAATCTGCAGCAAAAGCGTGTTGCTATCATGTCAATATGGACCAAAATCTCAGAGGAATGCTTCCAGCACATTCCTCATCTATAGCGTGAGGAATGAAATCAGGTCTAGCAAGGCACTAGCACGGGTGTACCTAATGAAGTGGCCAGTGAGTGTATGAATAAATAGATCAAAATGATATTCCATAAAATTTAATTAGCCAAATACATCTGAAAGGATGTGGTATCCGTACATGAATATCTTCCTCGCAATGTGAAACAAACACTTTCAGCAGGCACAGTTGGGGAATTTGTGCTTATTATGCATGCTATCCTTCTCAGTAATAGGCTACTGCACCAGCTAAATTTCCCAAAGGAACGAGACACCTCACTGTCTGACTGTTCATAAGAATGATGTGTGTCTGTGTGTGTTTCCCTCTGCATACCACAGCAGGCTGATAATCACTGCGATTCACGGAAGACGGGCAGCATTTGTGTTGAATTTGCTGTTCTCTCTAGCATCAAACTTTCTTTCTTTCTTTCTTTCTTTCTTTCTTTCTTTCTTTCTTTCTTTCTTGTGAAGCAGCTTCGTCCTAATCAAAGTTGAACGGCTATTTAATATTTAATATTGTTTGGTATATACGATTATATTTGCTATCAGGATATTAATGTGCAACGTTCACTTCTATGAAAGCTCAGGGCTCTCAAACTGACACATAATTACAGCACATGACAAACCAACTGACAAACACGAGGCATATACAGTACAGTAGAAAGTGCAGCAATTTGTTCAGACACCAGCAGAGGACTCTGTTGGCTGCATAGAGCTAACTTGTGATCAGGACCGGGTTTTCACAACCACTAGAAAGCTGTATATGCTAACCATACAGATAATGTATATCTATCTATTCATCATCTGATGCACCATATTCCCTCGGCGTTAACGTAATTCTTATAATTGACAGTAATTTCCTGCGACAGCCGAGCCAAATCACAGTATCTGGTACCTGCTGCTTTTGCACAGCGCAATGTTTACCTTTGTTTGACTCGTCTGATTTGACTCTCGAAGTGTTTGCTAATTATCTGATGAGCTGAATCAGATGCGTTCGTTCGAGTATGGAAAATATTAAGCTTCACAATCCAATGTGTGAGTTCTCTTGTTAATGTGTATGCTACTTGTTCTTTTTTTTCTTTTCTTCCTTTACATACCTTTGCATTTTCCATTCCGTCCAATCCTTGTTAGACGTTCTGCCTAGCCCTTTCATGCTAAAGGTGTGCATCGACTGTGACTATAAGATCCCACGGAATCGGCTTTTGTTTCATTCAAGACTAAAATGCTCAGACTTTGTAATTGTTATGATGTTTAATAAGTCATTTAAGTTATCTTTTATCTGTACAAATCTTAAAAAGATCACACTGCTGAACAGTTAGTCATCCAGAAAGGATTTCATTGTCTGAAATCACCTTTATCCAACCATGCAGGCAGTGTTTATTTATATGCGTGTTCCAGTCTGTTACTGTAACCTGCAGTAGCCCACACATTTGCGCACAAGCATTAGTTCATGAGACCATGTGATGCTGAATGTGAATGCTCGAGCTCACTATTCCTGTGCCTTGATTTGCATTTGGTCGAATCATTTACATACTGCAGTATCAGTGCACCTGCATAGTGACACTAATAACCCCTGTGTCTGGTTTCCATGGCTCTGAGGGGAGGCTGAGCTTTGTTCTAAGCTGTACTAAGGCGGCTTTCTCTTGTGCTGAGCCAGGGCTGGGGTTTAATCACTCCCCTCTTCCCTTCATAAACACACACACACACACACACACACACACACTATAAGAAAGAGCCTGACCCTCCAGTTCCTTCCCAATCAGCACCTTAAAGCCAAGCAGCTGTAGAAGCAGACCATATCCCTCTAATAATGAACAAAGTAAGGCAGTGTTCTATCAGGGCTCAGCATGCTGCAGGAAATTAATCACGCAGGCAGTGTTCCTGAAGGGTCTGACTCACTGCTGAGAAATGGTGTTATTTTGTTCCTGGAGGTTTGATTATGATTTGTGTATGTGTGTGTGAGATCATAAATGCATGAAATCTATGAAATCTTGTTGCATGGGATTGGACTTTGCAACACACTGAAAGCCGTCAGCAACAAGTAGAAAGAACCGAGCACTAAAGTGATGCTACCAAGAACAGGAAGTGCCTCCAAAATGTACGAAAGGACAAGATATTTAAGTGAGCTCACACAAGAGGGAGTGCTGTTGTACTCAATATCAGCATGAATGTGATGATGCCGAGGAACAACGATATCAAACGATATCAAAACCGTGTTGATATTCACTACAACAGCATGATCTCGAGTGTGATATTGAACACCATTTATTATCAACAGAAAATAAATGTGCAGTTGAAGTGCATTGCAAATGAATTTATAACCCTTGAACCTTTCCACATTTTGTCACGTTACAACCACAAATGTAAATGTATTTTATTGGGATATTATGTGATGGACCAAAACAAAGTAGCACATAACTGTGAAGTTTGTGGCAAAACTTGGTAATTGCTTTTCACTGACATTCTAGTCCAATCTTACTGAGCTTGAGCTATTTTGCAAAGAAGAATGGGCAAAGACTTACTACACATTAGACATGCAAAGCTGGTAGAGACATACCCCAAAATACTTTCAGCTGTAATTGCAGCAAAAGGTGGTTCTAGTATTTTGCAAGGCGATATATTTTGCTGCCACAGCACGTCCTTCCACAACTGATGGAACTAACTGGTGATTGACAGGTATGAAAGAGTAGTTTTAAATTCTTAGTGGAACTCAAGTGGTAGCTCAAAGATCAGGAGAAAACACCATGGAGGTAATAGACAGTCCTGAAAAAAATATTATACAATAATTTCTTATTAATTTCTGCTTATTCCAGGTTAGAATATCAGATAACTTCTGGGGTTCAGTGGTTGAATCCCAAATAGTGTTGAACGGAAAGCTAGTGAGCTGGAGTGTACAATCCCATGTTCCACCCACAAAGTATTGCCGGTGATCAGGGGTTAGAGAGGAATTTGAGATTCAGCATTATGTTAGAAGCTATTTCACTTTGTAGCTCACATTAGCCGTGAACCAAACAACACAGAGGCAATTCGGAACAACTGGAGACAAAGTGCTGTTTAAAATGATCATCCTGTATGTGGTTTCCTGCTGAAAGTGCTTCAGTGATGGGTTTTGAATGGGGTTTTTGCTCTCTACTCTTTCCAGTACTGCAGACAATAGTGAAATACCTTCACCCATGCTGGAAACCATCAGTTATGGTCATTAACAATTGCAGAACATGTGACACGGAGGAATACATACTGTACTGTACAATAAATGTCCCAGTCCGGTTACCATCCAATATCATCACTTAACATTCAGGTTTGTCTTCAGTAAGTGCAATGCATGATCAATATGGTTTAGGTCAGCTGGCCAACTTAGAACTCATAAGCCTTGAAAAGCTCTTGGGTTGAATCTGGACAAAAGGTTTAGCTCAGTACACTTCAGAATTCACTCTCAGTCACTCACCAGGGTTGCAGGGGGGCCTGGAGCCTATTCCAGGAGACCTAGGGCACGAGGCGGGGTACACCTTAGGGTGCCAATCCGTCACAGGCCACACACACATACACTGACTCACATTATGAGCAATTTGGGAACGCCAATTACCCTAATCTGCAGGTCTTTAGACTTTGGGAGGAAACCCACCAGGTACACTTCAGACTTAATCCCACCATTAAACACCATGGATCCAGCTCGACTGGCAGGCATACATGCTCATGACAATAACACTGTCTTCAACATGTTTGACAGATGATGTGGTATGCTTTGGAACATGAGCCCTTCCTGTCATTCTCCATACTCTTCTTTTCCCATAATTCTGGTACAAGTTTCATCTTACCAAAGAATCATGTTAAAGATCTAAGCAGGTTTTTTTTTAAAGTTTAATCTGCTCTTTCTGTTCTTGAGTGTTACTAGTGTGTTTGTATCCGGGTGTAAACCTCCTGTATTTACATTTATAAAGACAAAAAATTCTACCTCATCCAGTGTGTTTTTGACTTGGTTAGATGTTGTGAACATCTTTTTCTTCAACAAATTCTGCGATTATCTTCTTTTGTTTTGTTTTTTTCTGTGGTCTTCCATGTTTTTTGGTGATACTTTCCATAAAATTCTATAGGAGAATATCCATCCATCAGTTCGAGACCTCAAGCTCGTGGCCTCAAGCTCAACCGCACTTGGGGCATGCAGACAATAAGCTGAAACACACCAGCAAGTCCACCACTGGATAGCCCAAAGGGGTTTTTTTTTTTTTTTTGAAGTGGTCTAGTCAAAGTCCAGACTTAAATCTGATTGAGATCCTTAAACAGGCTGTTCATGATCGAAAGAAACTCCAATGTGGCTGAATTCAAGTTCTGCACAGAAGAATGGGCCAAAATTCCTCCACAGCGATGTGAAATACTCATTGCCAGTTATCACAAACACTTGTGTGCAGTTATTACCACCAACGGTGCCACAACTATTAAAATAACAAAAACATTTTGGTTTGGGGCAATTACTTTTTCCCATAGGGCTCGGTAGGTTTGGACAGTTTTTTTCTCTTAATAAATTAAATCAACAGTTAAAAATAGCATTTTATATTTTACATTTGTTTGACTTTTGTATTATCTAATCATTTAAGTGTGACAAATATGCAAAAAAAATATTTAAATCAGGAAGGGGGCAAATACTTTTTCACTGCACTGTAAATTTGTGTACTTCTCTCATTCGATCGAGGTTATTGCTTTTATGGAGATTTGCTTTGTGATGATTATAGCAGAACTTAAAGCATTTGGCTGGGGACACAATAATCAATACTTTTTTGGGGAGTTTTTCCAAGGCTGGAGAAAGAGGGAATGTGGTGTCTGATAGGAAAATATGACCATTATAAAAAGGGTTTCTCTGAGATTGTATAGGGCAGCTTAGAAGATTCACTGAGCGATGTGTTCACAATAGAAACATTATTTTCCAGCCTTTTCTGACGTTCTTGGCCAGCGAGCATAGTGTGACTGATCTGCATGGGTGTGCAAGTGTGTGAAATTCCAGGGTGAAATTGGCTGCAGTGCAAAATTCTTGTCTTAAGAGCTCCATCTTTGCCGGCAGGCAGGTAATAACACATTGCAGAAGAACTCAATGAAGCAGGAATAGGACTGATCAATTTACCTTCTGCCATACAGCCGTTGCCCAGTATAGTGAAATGATGTGCACTATTTTGTCTTTTTTTTTTTTCTGGCTATCACATTTGTCAAGCTGGACTATGAGAGGGCTGGAGTGAGAAGCTGGCATAGATGTTACAAGACTACGCAGGCTTGATGGCTTGGTGTAGATAATTAAAATCTGCTGCATCGATGTTCGTGACAACGTCTTCTATCATAGAGGACAGACCGGAGAATGCAGGTACAGTACATGTTTAGGGTTTCAGGAAAAGGTCTTACTGGTTAGCATGCAAAAATACTTCAACCTAAAACTCACAGTATGCCAGGTGACTACCATAGAAACATAACATGTGTAGCAAGCATTAATCAGGAAGACAACTTATTTATAAGAGAAATAACCATGCAGCTTTCAGTAATGCCAGGTTAAATAAGGTCACAAATTACTGTATGATCTATAGGAAACCTTTACACCGATTGCTTGTGGGGGTATTTCAAGACCTCTTGAAAGACCTCTAAAGGCGTGCTGTGGTCTCTGGCATCAGGATGTTCGCAGCAGATTCTTTAAGTTCTGTATGTTACAAGGTGTTGCCTCAATGGATCAGACTTGTTTGTTCAGCACAACCCATGGACGCTCGATTGGATTGAGATTGAGAATTTGGAGGTCAGTTCAACCACCTGTTAAGGCACATACAGAGCACATTGTGATGCACCAGTACTTTTCTATCACAGCCAGTATTCATTTTTTCTTTCAGCAAGTTGTGCTACATTGTTTTTTTTTGGCTACCCAAGATCCCGTCACCAGTTTACGAGTATTAATTGATCAATGTTATTCAGTTCGCCTGATGGTGGTGTTAATGTTGTTAATTTTATATCTGGTAAGTGTAAGCAGAGGATCTTGTGGAAGTGAGTTTGAGTTTGAGTTTGTTTTTACAGGTCCTTCTATATTATGTGCATATGGAGAATATGCTGTCTGGGAAAAAAACAAAACAATATACTAATATAACGGATTTGTGTGACACTCAAATCCCAGAGATACAGCGGTAATAATTTTCCCACTCCACCTCCCCATGTAAAACTAATCCCATCTGAATGCAGAGGATTTGTTTTCATCTTTTCTGCAATGAGATTTACTTTGGGGAAACCAAGTGAATAGTTGATCATTTTGTTATGCACCTTCATACCATAAGAATGAAAGATTTCCCCTTTCCATTGGTGTGACGGGTATAACAGCAGGTAACACATGTGAAACAGTGACGAAAAAAAAAAAAATCATCTACACTCTCCAAACTTTTACATTTCCACGAATGAATGCCATGCTTTTGCAATCTTTTATAATATGAACTGATTCCAGTTTACAGAAATAAAACACAGGTACAAATCCTGATACCTAGCTAGCAAGTGACATATGAGCTGCTGTGTGAAACAGATACATGTTGACAGAGGAGATGCCAAATCAGGACAAGCGCCTCCATGCTATATACCACTGTCAGGTATCTGATGGAGCTGACATGGCAACCTCCTACAAGTGGATGGAAAAGCCCAGAAGTAAAAGGTTAAGATTTATGCCTGCTGAAGAATAAATCGTTACCTCAAGATCAATCAAAAAGGGGTGTTTGATTTAAAATACGACCCATAGTGCAGACTGTGTAAAGATGTCCCTGAGTTAATACAGACATAAGCATTAGCAGCATGGTAAAAGTTGCACTTAAAAGTTGCATGTACTGAGACAACTGTACAAATGCATCTGTAAGGTACAGTATATGCATTGTACACTCCAAAACCCGTATGAGGAGAAATGCAGGATGTCATAAAACCAAGGCTGAGGTCATATGGGGCATCCTTACCCTGACTTAATCCAAAAATAATAAACAAATTTTATAGTAGACAAGGACCAAATTAACACAATTGTGACATGTTTAAGTGTTCAATTAGAAATGATGATATTATTAAAAGGAGGGATTATTAGAAGAGTCCAAATAAGACGCTAGAAAGAATGTGAAGGAATGAAAGATGAACGAAACCTGTTGGTGATATGAAGGTCATTGACCCTGTAAAGGATCCAAACTAGATTTTCTCTTTATCCGACTTCCGCCGAATCATGTGTGTGAAAAAACCAATTGAAAGAATTTGTATCAATCAGAGTCTGATAATAATACATGATTTCAACATTTGAAACAGCCATTGAAATCAGAATAAGAAGAACTTTGGTCTGTCTGGGAGCTTATGAATCGAAATCCATTCATCTCACCCAGGCCTGCTGGTTTCCTAAAGTAAACTTTAACTGAGATTAATTCTTTTCATTAATAATTTATGGATTTTTAAATGATGGTGATGAATTTGCCATTTGTTATTTTCAGCTTCAGGCTCTTCCCTGGCTCATTTAAAGAACAGAGTTTTAATTGTTCCTGTGAATATGAAGGAGACTTTGCTGTATAATTCACCCCTCTGCCTTTGCCCTTTTCTAAAAAAAATAAAAATAAAAAAAAGGAGAAGAAGAAGAAGAATCTGGTATTCCTGAAATTGATCATCACAGTTCAGAAGAAAAAAAATCATAAAAATCAAGATTCTTCTTTTTATTGTTTGTTCATGTTCTGGAAATTGGCTGTTATGATCAGTGAACCTGATGTGCTGACATCTTGAAATGTAAAACGCATGTGGATATTTGTTTAACATTGTAGTAAGTACAATATTGTATTACTGTGAATATTTTAGGTTTCCAGTAAAATTGCACACTGTTGAGATATTGTTTATCCTTCTCGCCTCACACATTCAGATTTGGATATTGCCTTTCTGCCTGCATGGACTTTTGCCTGGGTTCTCCAGTTTCCTCCCAAAGTCCTCCCAAAGACATGCAATGTAGGTTGATTGGCATTTCCAAGTTGTCCATGGTGTGTGAGAGTGTGAGCTTGTGCAGTGAGACAAGTTGGCACTCCAGCCATGGTTTAAAGTCCCCTGGGATAGACTCCAGCCCCGCTGCGGCACTACTACCGGATAAGTAGAGTATAGATAATGGATGAATGAATGAATATTTTACAGAATTACCGCATGACTTATTAAAATGTATGGTTGAATGTGTTGAATATCTAATATTGAACAAAGACCTCAACAAATACCAGCAGGTGTGTATGAAATGCCCCACTTGGTTAAAAAAAAAAAAAAAAGTCACATGCTTTTTCATAATATACAGTATAAGCAAAGTCATGCAGCCAACAAGATGTGTGTTCTTCAGGACATCAGACAAAGTACAATCAACAGCTTATCACTTCAAATTCCTGTCCTCTCGATGGATAGTGCCATCTTCATTCTCCAGCTACAAAGAGAAAGCGCTTGTACAAGCACACACAGGCGTACACATGCAGCAGAGGGACAGCTTTTGGGCACAGAAGGCGACACTGTTGCTGGATCACAAGGATTTAGTAGATTTGCTGCAATTGTCGCACCCCTGTTCAAACAAACCCCTAGTAGTAAACAAAGCTAAACTCATATCCCCAACTGAAACTCTTGCAAACACTGCTGACAAATGAACTGCATTACTGTCTTGCTAATTTGTAGTCCAGGTTTTATTCCGCAATGTCCATCCCAGAATTTACCTTGATGGATTTTACAGCTATTTCACCTCTAAACCACTATATACCTGTAACACAATTCCTTGTTTTATTTTTCTTGTAGGTCTATTGTACACAATGTTATTTCACATTTCATTGACCGCGATGGATTGGTACGCTGACCAGGGTGTACCCCGCCTCGTTCCCCAAGTCTCCTGAGATAGGCGTCATGCCGCCCCCATGACCCTGTATACAGCATGAAGCGGTAGTGAGAGTGAGTGGAAGCGGTGAGGATATTTTTCCTCGGCCTAGTGTAGAGGGTGCGTATTCCTCAGATTATCACCAGATATGTTTTTTTTTTTTTTTTTTTTTTAAGCAGGTTAACCTGTTTAAAAAAAAAATCAAGTGGAATTTTCCATGGGATGCATCACACCTGAAGCAGATTAGAGAAGATTTATTAAAATAACTCAGAGGCTGAGGACTGAAAAGGGAAAGCCGAAGTCAGAAGTATTTTGGCTCGGATTTCTTTGTGCTGCAGCTTGATGCCTGAAACCCCTTGAGGCTTAAAAATAAACAGAAAACCTGGAGGTGACAGAGAGATGGTGGAGGAGCGTAAACAACACGGAAACAGGTAGAGTCAGTGTATGCATACTGGTGAAGAGGGGGAAGTGTAGGCAATGTCCTTTCCCCCAACTTCAGCTGTTACATAACACTACTGATTGCCAGTGTGGCAGTGTCTGCGGCTGCCTGTGGATATAGCAAGACAAAAAAGCCCATAATTTATTTCATTGGAGTTAATTCATATAAACATCAGAATAAAGCAGAGGTAGTTCATGGCGTTTAAAGCCTAGACGACAACTGCGAGTTTTGATAGAACCATCTTCCTGAGAGTTTGCATACTCAGAGTTCGCCGTGTTGCCATGTGCACAGCAAAGTGAGAGCAGCCTCTACACCATGGCCGTTTCCTGCACAATTGCATCATAATGTTCATGGAAGCCAGCCAAACACCATCTTAGCATATGCTGAAGCCAGTGAACTTGCAGTACCTGTCAGACAGCCTTTATTAATAAATGCTTAAATGAAAACTTGTAAATAAAAAGGGTGACTAACAGTCCGTTTCCTCTCGTATTGCTAATCTAACATGCTCATGTTGTTTTCCTCTTTAGAAGCACAATTCTATCATCACGCAGGCCACTCGGGTGCTTGTCTAGTCCCAAAACTGCACTACTGCAACTAACTCCTGGCTGTCACCCCTGAGCACAATTTCATCTTT
>CM059213.1:11968371-11973371 GCA_030347435.1 Clarias fuscus | reverse complement strand
TGTGTGTGTGTGTGTGTGTGTGTGTGTGTGTGAAGTGAAGTGACAAAGAAGAAAAAAAAAAAGATCAAGAATAACCGAATGAATGGAACCATATTTGGCTTCTTTGGAATTTTCATCCAAAAAAGAAGCCTATTGTAAATATACAGCCATTATTGTACAGTTAAGCAGCGTGTCAGAGAAGAATAAAAGAAATCAGTGAAGTGCTCTATTTTCAGTCCTGTATTCATGATGTGCTTTGTTTTTGAGGCATTTACTGTTCCTTGCAGCAACAGCCTTGAGACTCTCTTTGTGACTAGTGTGTGCGTTCGCATTTGTGTATACCCACGCTTGTGTGGTTTGCAGCTGAGTTCCCAGCAGTACTTGTTGATAACAGGCAATATGTAGGATGACACTTTCTCTCATCTCATCCTGTTGTAGACAGAAGCCTGGCTGAAAACACCACACTGAGACAGATTAAAATCAGGACTGAATCACAGGATTGATGATGCGAGATACATCTAGGGTATGAAGTAAAGTGTGATAACCTGGGATCCTGAAATGAGTAAAATGATGATTAAGAATGGATTAAGACTTTTCACTCTGTAGCTGATTAAAACCCTAGTAGTTTATGTCCTAAACATTGGCACTCAAGACACTTGACTAAGTGTTATGAAGACTTAGTTTTTCACGTAGGCTTTATAACTTTGCCACATACATAACATATTTACACAATGGAAATCCTGTACATTTTCAATGAAACAATTTATTATTACATTATTATTACATCTGAATATGTTGGTCCACTGTGTTCTAACAAGTCCAAGGCTAATGCAAGCATTTACCCAGCAGATTTCCATCTGATGATCTGAGCAGCCAGAGGATCCTCTGCCAACGTTGAGGTTCCAGACACCACAGGACACCCCCAGAGGGCCTGCAGAGCCTCGTCCTAAGGGTACTTAAATTAGACCAGCATTGGATGGCATGTCCCAGTAAGATATCATCCAGATCAGAATGCACCTGTGGAGCCTGTTACAAACCATGCCAGAAATGTTTTCTTATTGATTTGTCTATTGGATCTACTGAGCTAATACAATATAATAGAAGAGAAAAGAGTCAGTTAAAACCTTTGACGTGGTTTTGGCCTGTCCTATTACATCCAAAAACAACAATGGTAATCCCTTTGCTGCTTGGAAAACCATGTGGGACTACATCTTCTGGAGCGGGCAGCTGAGTAATATTTGAGAAATGGCAAATAAAAATGTATGCCATGTTTAGGTCTCAGGGGCTCAGTGTGTAATATGAGAGTATACTGCGACATCAGCCTGACTTCACTGTCTAGTGGGTGGCCCAGTTCACAGTCCTTTAAACTTGATTCCTCTTCAATTGTCAGAAAAGTGACCAGGAACAGCAGTGAATGGGCTGACATTCAAAAACCCAATATAATAGATTCCTGCCCTGTGATAGTGATTGTAATGAAAAGTGTAGTGGTCCACAAGGAACGTCATTTAAAACATTCCTTCAAATGTGTCTAGTGTGCAAAATGGAAAACAGGCTTAAACTGGATGACACTCATTGCTTAGTTCCGAAATGCATTCTTGGATTACTCTGCAGCTCCAGTACATTTCATGGGTCAGGTAAGGAAGTCGTAATTGTCGCTTTAAAGGGCCAGATAAAAGATAAAAGAATCCTTGTAAGTGCTGATCGTTTTATTACTTATGAGGACCCTTATATTACTCTTATTAAGGTCATGATATTTTGTAAAGCAGGAACAGAATGTGACTGTTTTCTGCTGCTTGCTCTTGTATTGCCCAAGATGTTCCCTCTGATGGAAAGATAGTAGTTGCTAGGGAGAACTGCCATCTGTTTAAATTTAGATTACTATTTGAGCTCAAATCCTGGGGAGTCCAAAATTATTCAAGATGAAAGATCTTGATGATTGAAGATGGAAGACATTAGCAAGTGAGAGGAAAGCTGTCCTGGGCAAAGAACGTGAATCGCACCATCAATCCATAACACGTCATCATCACTTCAAAGTGCTCTCTGGTAAGCGTAATACCCCTTACCGATCAATGGAGCATCCGAGCTCAGCCTTACTGTAGATATGCATGTCTGGGGACTGTAGTGGTACAGTGTACAGATGCCTGCTCCTCATGGTCACCAGGAAGTCCATCATCCACAGAGTATTTTGGAGTACTACAGTTTATTGGACTATGGTATCAACTGAGCAGAGATGGTGCAAGTAATATTATTGTGCTGGTACTGTGGAGCTGCTTGACTTTCCATTAAGGGAGCACTGAAATGTAGAGTTTCCCCATCACAGTTTAATTTCTATGGCAATACCTGATACACAGACATGCGCCTGCACGTAGTACTCGCTTTGTGACAGTTACAGTTTCATTCAGTGTTAAACACAAGCCGAGATAAACACACCTCTGAATATATAAAAGTATGCCACAGCCAAAGCTTCCACACAAGCAGCAAGCATCAGACACAGGTTTGTGCATATTTCAGCCTCAGAATCAGATATGACAAACTCCTGCTGCCCATTAGCAACACCACCACTAATGAATCAACTTTATTCCGCCCCATAAAGCTAATGTTGTATAAATGAGCATCGCATTGAGATAACTATAAGGAGTCAGAATTTGTGCCTCAGCCACTTAATGCATTACATCCATAACAGGGGACAAAATCATGCAGTTCCTTCAGCATCATTTTCATAATAAAACAAAGTGTTTTTAAAGTAAAAATGGTCCATTATGATATAGCTAATGCCAAGTTACAAAACATGTGCTCTGGATAACGGGAGAGTAAGGTCAAAGTGGTAGCTAAGTGGTATCCTAGTGGTAGCTACAGCACCCCCAAGCCCATCTCAGGCCTTACCCATGCAAATGAGTCCAATGCTGTATGACACTGCCATATACTTGTATCTCATGTATGCATGTACTGTATCTCATGTCAACTCTCAAAACTCAGACTGGCCTAAAAAAGTGGCCTTGGAAACCTAGAACTTCCAACAGCTAACTCCCAACACCTAAAACCTTTGTATTTCTCATCCAATTCCAGTTGCAATTTTAAGATGGTGTTGCATCCACTATGTCATCCTATAACTACTACAACAAACCCTGGACAGAGGATCCATTGGAGGTGGTTCTGTCATGCCTGAATTCATCACCGCCTAGCCACAGTGTCTTTTTCATGTTGCAAAAGGAAACTAAAGCTATGGAGGACTACATCATTGAGGCATTTTTTTTTGTAAAAACGAAAGGTCAGGGTCTCAGGGTGGGAGCAGTGTTATCCTATAGGTTTAGGGATAAACCCAAGCTGCGTATACTGTAGTAGCATGTCCAAATATTCACCCCAGTCAAACATAACACAACATAACATAAACATACATAAGTGGGAGTCAACCAAAAACGGCCAGCAGTAAAAGCAGCACTAAAGCAATGGCAGCACTGGGTGGAAAGGACCCTTTCTATTATTTATATAGATCATAGGAATCTGGAGTATATCATATTTGCCAAGCACATGAACTCCTATTTAGTCCTATTCTTTACAAGTTGTGTGACTTGTTGGGTCCATCACTTGGGATGTAGAGAAAGAAATCAACAGTCACATTGAAATGCACTCAAAGCATTTCCCTGAAAGGAATACATTTGTCCTGTAACATCTCCATAGTTGATTGATTACATAGGCTCACACTCCCCAGGCCTGCAAGGGACTCACCACTTTCCCATATCCAACCCCAGTGCCTTCCAAGATGAGTGAGCTCATCATTCAGCATGTTTTCAGGTAGTATGGTACAGTGGAGGACATTTTCATTGACATTGTATGGAAAGCCTTTATGGAAAAACTGGGCATTTGGGGGTGTTTAGGAAAATTTCTAGGGCAACATTTCTAGGGCAAAGGTAAAGCTGAGTGTGTTAATCAGAAAGTGGGGTGACTCCTGAGAAACAGGTACTGTTTAGAGAAAAAGAAGGACCAGGGGCATTTTCACCCGGGATTGTTTCCGAGAACACGGTGAGGGAGTGGGGAGCAATCGTTCCTGGGCAAGGTCCAAATGTCTAATGTCAAAACGACCTAGTTTTACTTCCTCTCCGGGGCAGGGAACTCTCTCCGCCATTACAAACTGATCTCCCTTTCAGTGTGCCCTGGTATGTTAACCACTTTTGTTGCGGATGCCCCAAGGACTCACCAGCAGTTGATAACTGGGACCAGAAATATCAACAGATGTGAGAAAAAGCTCTTTAACACCTTGAGTGAGATATGCAGGTGAACAAGAGATTTGAGTCAGGGGAGAAAATTAGGGGGGAAAAAACCTAAATATGAACACAATGACCATGTACAGTATGGCTCTTGCCAAAAATATACATAAAACTAGTGTTAGTACCCATCATTGATATGTTAAAAGGTTAAAGTTAAAATATACAGTAAGCTGATTAGCTTTAATGTAATCAGTGATATTATATATATATATATATATATATATATATATATATATATATATATATATATATATATATATATGAGACAAACTGGTTTTAAACTTCCCACATGAAAAATAAATCATAAAATGATCTCTCCATACCAAAGGACTGGCAAAGTTTAATTAAATTTCATTGCGTGATGCTGTGACAAAATCTGCTGAACAGACATAAAGACAGACAGACAGACAGACAGTCAGATTTTTTTCTGAGATTGGTTTTGCATTCTCCAAAGTGTAAAGTTATTATTGAAAGAGCGAGTTCTGACCAATGTACAGACGAAACCTTTCTTTTATTTATACAGATACCAAGTTCATCTATACACTACATGATTGAGGGTTGCCGAAAATGAGTCCATATATTTCGGTCCTTTCAGAAACCTTCAATGAATAAAACACTTTCTTTAAAAAACTTGCACTTTCCTTTCAAAAGAGGGCTTATTATCACTTCCCCCTTCCAATCCTGTCCCAGAACCTATAATATGACAGCCATTTTGAGCTCACATCACGGCAGGGCAGACTGCAGGACTTCTTAGCT